>CAXKVW010001339.1:0-25258 GCA_964058825.1 Carex arenaria | reverse complement strand
TGGGTTCTGGCATTTGGTACCTGCACTGCATGATTAGATATTGAGTTCTCAAAGGTGATAAAAAAAAAACATGTCCCAGACAGGAAGTTTCTTGCTTTTCTTTTCCCTGTTTTATTTTCTTTTCTACTTTTGACTTTTTTTGGGGCTTTTTAGAAAACTTGCTACTATTGATCAGGGATACTAATAGTCGGTTGGTTGCATTCTTTGTTCTAGTGTTTACGAGCAGGCCAATTCTCTTTAATTTCAGTGCAGCTCTAAAAGTAAATGAATTGAAGGCCATTTATTAATTAGTCAGGTCCCCTCATAAAAGAACTTTTGTTTTCTACCCATGGGTCCAAGTCCAATCCATGGGTCCTGTAAGAAAATTCATTTTTTGGAGTTCTACCGACAATACTATTTCAAGCTCTTTTTTCAACTTGTGGTATGATCCTTTCCCTTTCAATCTGTACCAGGTAGATCAGGCAGTTGCAATGGCATTTGGACGAAGCAGGGCTAGCAACTACATCCGAATTCAGGTACCATCAAATGTCTTTTCATTTTATTCCCTTCTGTATAAATCAGGTACCAGTATATACAGACCTCTTTCATTTTTACCTGAATTTGTAATCTCAGTTTTGCTGCTATTGCTAGCTTAGTACCAAAGGTTGGGTAACTTGTGTTCTTAGATGCACCTTTTGACCAAACCAGGAGTATAATTAACTTTTACTGACAAATGATAAGTAGAAATTTTCTGCTATGCATTTCATATTTTCGAAATATTTATGAAATGAATTGAATCTAATAGGCGTCAGGACCTTGTCTTGCAAAATCAAAGATGGGCAATAGTAGTTTCAGTGACATGAAGAAAGTGGTTGGGGAGGCCGAGGATATGCTGTCGCAGAGAAATATCGAATCTGTGCTCTTTCGAGGGAAAAAGCTAGCGGACCAGACAAATGCAGAGAAACTAGAATGGTTTGCGCACGAGTTAATGAAAGAACATGACCGAAGAAAGGCGAGCCCCCTACCGACAGTTCTTGTCAAGCAACAACCGACCACACCACGCCAGCCAATGACTCCTACCACACCAACAACTGCTACAACATCAGCTGCCACCACACCGGCACGAACTGCTGCAAATACACCGGCACGAACAGTTGCCTCTTCCCCATCCTACTCAAACCTCGTCGGTCAAATGCTGACAACGATTTTATAGAAGATATCAGTTTGTCAAATTGAATGAGTTTGTTACAGCATACACGCGCACGCTGGTTGGTTGTATCTATATTGAATGTGTTCTAGCCTCCAGAATAGTAGATGCATGATGTCTTGATCGATTTAGGCGGTGTAATTAGAGGTTAGAGTTTGGGGCAATGCTACAATTAGGGTTTGGTTGAAGGTTGAATCAAAAATTAATTAATGTTGCTGATTTTTGTACATGTAATTAATTAACTAGTTGTTTTGCATGTTAACTCCTATTGGCTATTGCTTCCCTTTAAAATTAAAGATTTTATTTTGGCGGGAAGCGGTTAAGGCATCAGCTAGCTAATTCCTCTAATTTTGTGCAAGCATCTTCTTTTCTCTTTTTCCTTTTTCAAGTTTCAAGTTTCTAGTAAAAAAAAACACATGGGGTAAAGGTTTTAACAGAACAGTTTTGGCTTCATGCGAATCAAAACAAATTAAGATGCATATGATTTGTGCATTGCATTGAGCCCAAACTACTCTCTTAAATATTAACCCAAATAGAAACAGGCAAGAATACCATTTAGTTTTATATATATTAAAATGAAATGAATTGAGCAAGGCTGTCTTTATATCTCGTATTATAGTTATGTAAGAATCCCAAATTAAGTTGGTTGCACGTCCTATATATGCAAGTTAATGATATTTATGAGGATTGAAATTTCAATGTGAGGTGACCACTTCAACTCTCTGTTTTCTCTTTAATTTATTTGAAATATCAATTTAGCCCAGCAATGTGCAGGCTAGCTAGCTACTTATGACTTATGACACCGTTTTTAATCAGTTTAAATGTCAACTTAATTATTGAACCTTTCCTTTCTACTTGTCATTTCAATTAAATAAGAAATTCATTTCTTTCATAGTTTTTAATCAGTTTGTCCATCTCTTTATATCTTTGTAGGCATATATATATATATATATATATATATATATATATATATATCTCCATTCTTATATAATACACGTAATTGTCCTGATCTGCTAACGGCTGAGATTGAAGGATAAATTTTTGGATTTAATATCAGCCCTTCAATCACATAATCTGTCATCTTTTGATTAAATGTATCTATTTTATGTGTAGAAATTTAACTTTAGTTAAAAACATATTCGCCACACATACTGCTATATAATTTATCACAATTAAAATTGAATAAATTCTTGCGATTTGTTTTCTTATTTCTCCTTAAAGCTATCTCTGATGGGAAGTGCTATAAATACTTTCTTATTTTGTTTCTAATTAATTTCTGCTATCAATTATGGAAGAAAAATTCATGCCTAATTTTTTTTATTTAAATAATTTCTGCTATCTTATTCATGCCTATTAATTTCTGCTATCTTATTTTGTTTATTCTACATAGATTGGAATAATAAAGTATATAATTTCGCAACTCCAAATTGATTAAAATTTAGAACAGTTAGAAATATTTTTTTAAATAATTAATTAATGGGGGTAATTCATTGAGATTGGTAAAAAAATATTGGTAGAACAAATTCATCTTTATTTGATCCAACAGAAATTATTTGGATTAAAAAAGAGGGTAAAAGTTTGATAATTCTAATATGTGCAATTAAAATTATAAAAACAAATATAACATGTTAAATTTTGGATCATTTTCAATTGAGGAGTCATTGACTAATATTTAAAATTTAATAAACATTTCGTAATTTTCTAAGTATTTCATTTGTGAATTAAAATAGATAGTTTTATTTTGAGAAAATTATTTATTGTATTTTATGCTAAAATATTAATCTTTAATAAGATAAAGTAACTTGATTTATATTGTAATCATTATCATATGGATAAAAGTAAAAAATAATTGCATTTCTTATTTATAATTTTCATATATATACAAGATCTGTCATTTGTACTGTTAAGCATTTTATTTTTTTTGTAAATAACATGACAAGAGACTCTCTCTGATGCTTATTTGGTGAATATATGCGACGACATAGAGTAGCATTTTCACAATTTGAAGGTTTTGGAGTGGTATTTTCACAATTTCTCCTTGTCTTTAATATTAATTTAAATATATTTTTTCTTAATTTTGTGTGAATGTCAAACAAAAAGATCTCTTCATATTCTATTCAATCTTATAATATGTCTCCATTGCAACGCACGGGCACGATACTAGTATATATATATATATATATATATATGATAGAATGCAAATTTAAATTAACTAATTATTATCAAAATATCTTAAATTAACAAGGGGCTGATACTGATACTGATACTGATACACAGTCAGGAACATTAAATTCAGAAATATAAGCACTTGCTATTGTAATTACTTGGTGAGATCGGAATGAATCCTACCAGTACCAAGACCAAATAATGTACGCAGTTAATTAATTAAAATTTAATTGTCGGAGTAAATTGGGGTGCATGAATTGCATGCAGCTTGCAGCGCAATAAAATTAATTAATAATTGGTGGATTGAGACTTTCAGTTTCAGAAGAATGAATGAATTTATATATGACGGATTCACGGGTTCATTAATTCGTGCATGAATCTATCAAACGTAATAACCAATGAGCCCTGTTTTTTAGCTGTCACTTGTTGGGACCTCTACGTACATTTGGCTTCTTTCAATCCATGGTCCAATCAACTGCATGTGTTCGGGTTCGGGTTCGGGTTCGGGTTCGGGTTCGGGTTCGGGTTCGGGTTCGGGACACATTATCTATTTACATCAATTTTATTTTAATAAATTTATTAAAAAATAATATAGAAAAATGGATGGATGCCGGTGGAATTTAATTTTGTTGTCATAAAATTTCTTTTCTTTAAGCAATTTTAAAATAACCGAGTTCATGATTAGATTTATTTTTTGTACTTCTTATTTTATTTCAAACTCCTATGTAGTCATGTAGATATAGAATTTCTTTGTGTTTTTGGTGTACTGCCCATTGTAAATGCCCTGTCACAAAAAAAAAAAAAAAAAAATCCATCAAATTTCCTATATTATTTTGTAATAAGTTTCTACAAATTAAGTTTTTGGATTATTTAGGTTTCAGATATAATTTCTACTGAAATTGGTTTTATGTTAGTTCATCGTTTTGTATTAATTAACATTTATTCTATGGTTATATTTGTATTTCAGTTTGTAAGAATACTATATATCCAAGTAATTTCCCTTGCACTGAAATTTGTTTGTCTCAACTCCTTTTTTACCAAGTGAAAATGTAATAGGGTCGAATAAGCTTATATTTGGTTATAATTTAGTCTAAAAATTCGTCTAATTAACTCGATCAGTTGTCTTGAATATCCTAACTATTTTATCATTAATTATAAGACAAAATAATAAAAACAAATCACAGCACGTGCATTTAAAAAAAATCAATGATAAATATATCGTTTGTTTTGAGAACCAATCTTTTGTATATTAGTTAAGACAATACTTTAGCGTTAGAGGTTACAAGTTTGAAATACGACTACATATTTTTTGTGAATATTTAGAAGATTTTATTCTCATTTTTATATTAAATATGTATATGTTAGTTATTTATCTTTATGAGTTTCTTTCCATCATAAATTATTCCATAATTATTTATGGCTAATATTAGAATGAGGAGGGTTCCAATACCTCACGTCTTTCATATGCCATCATGTCTCATATTTATAATTTTCTTTTCAAAGTTCAAACTATTGATCCGAACCGCTCAACATGATATCCATATTAAAATATGGTTGGGAATGAAAATTTATAATTTTTTGAACTTTTTTACTATTTTTAAGATAGGTACAAAATTATTGATTTTGGACCATTCAAAAACAGTGATTTTGTACCAATCTTAAAAAATATTAAAAAAAATACCAACAACTATAAAGTTTCATCCCAGACATATTTTAGTATGGATATCATGTCGAGCGGTTCATATTGATAGTTTGAACTTTGAAAACAAAGATATATAATATGAAATATGATAAGCATAAGATATTAGAACCCTCCTCTATCAGAATATACTGTAGCCATTCAGTCTTATTGAAATTTGAACTTTAGAAGAAATTCGAGAGACAAAAAATAAAACTGAACTTCGAAATTTTAGTCATTAATATATTTTTTTTAATTTAGCTAAAGTCTTTTTTGTGTGGGATATTGTAGATTTGTAATTCAAGCTCCACTTTTTTTGTTTGATAAAATTCGATAATTTTAAAAGTTAAAAGCATAAGTCTGATTTGTGGATCTGAGACGACCTTCTTAAAGGATTTTTTTTAAAATAGAATCATATTTAAATATTTTAATCAAACAGGTACACTGGATTGTATTTTTATGAAAAACAGCTCTACTAATCATGTGGTTCGGTGGAGCCAGAATTTTTTTTTGCTGCAGCTTGTATATTAATTAAACTGCATCGCATGAGATCAAAGACAAAGTACTTAAATTCCAGAAAATATGAATATATGTAATCTGGAATCCAAAAAATGCCAATCTGATGAGCTTATCCGCTCTTGAACTAGACCAACGTCAAAATGTAAATCAGTCTTAATATATTCAAACCAAACTTCAATTTATTATCAATCTAAAACAAATATCGAATGCAATTGATCCATATATCTAAGTATACAACCTCTTTCCTATTTTATGGTTGCTAATATTGTCACTAATTAATGTCTGTTGTCCTTACCTAGTGGCATGTCAATTTCTGTGAAATAAATAAAAAATTATGAAATTTAATTAAGATGGTACCGGAACTAATTATAGTAGATGAAAAGCTAGAGAGTAATATATAGATAGGTCATTCAGAAGTCCATTTCACTATAAAAAGATGTCTCCACAAATGCTAAATATTTATTTGTGAAACCCAATCATTTTTGTTTCAAGAGAGAAAAATTAATGCCCTAAAAATTCGGTACAATAAAGAGAATTGATGTTGTAATTGGCATAGGAGTCTCTGATAGGAAAGAGTAAACAATGGAATATTATATTTTATTTTTAAATTTTTTATCCTTTAAACACTTCATTATTTCTAGTTAATATAAAAAATAAACAATAAGTATGAGAGCTTTATATTAGGAAGTGTGCATTGGCCATTGGACCTATTTTTGAGATTGATGGGCTTGAAGGCCGTCTGGTATGCTTGAAGATATGTGCGCACAAAAAGAAGAAGCAAACACACGCAAATTAAGCGGAGTGTACAAATTTTAAAACGGATTAGATGGTCTTGAAGCCATCGAATCTAAAATAGGTAATGCTCATCAATCTACTCTGCTTTGATATCTCAAAGATCTACACAATGAGTCAAAAAAATTAAGATAGCTATTGAGATGGAGTTGGTAAGGTTGACAATGATATACTTTTAACCGTTCACCTGATCGGTATCGTATTCAATAAAACAGGCGCGGGTAAGTTTTTTTTGTTAGTTTATCGGGTATGGATTTGGGTAACGACTTTTTTTCATTAGCTAAACGAGTAAGGGTACAGGCAATGGCCATTTCGTACCTATTACCTATAGGGTAATTATATAAAATAAAATTATATGATAATGTTTGAGCAATAATCAGTGATGGTGAAATTTATTTGCGTGGTATATCATGTTTAAGTAATAATTAGTGATGTACTTTTTGTTATTCAGTGTATGGTTTTTATTATAAGAAATATGTTAAACATACTACTTTTATTTGCATGTCTTGTTTTTTTGTAAAATATTTAAATTTGTCTGAAGAGATACTCGTATTAATTAATACAATAAATTAATTGTGACATATAAGAAAGAAAGAGCAAAGGACAAAATTAGTATTTACTATTTAGAGAGAATTTTTTTCTCACTTCTCAAAATTTCAAATGATGCTCTATAGTACTCTCCATTTTAAAAGTATGTCGAAAACTAAACGAGAAACATTTTGAGATGTGAGTTTATCCTAATAATTATTAGGACAGACGAAGATTTTATTTTACGTAATTCTAGATATATATGGTAGTAATTAAAAAAAAAATATAAGAAATTGAAGAAATAGTGCATACCTCAGCTGTAAAGTTGCAGAATTTCGGGAAAAAAATTATTCATAGAAATTATTAATTCCACACATACGAAAATAAAAGCATCTCTTTTTCACAATATAGAAAGATATGATTTATTGAGTCGGATTCAAAATATATGGATCTGATTTAATGGTCCAGATTCAAATATTATGTTTTTCTGAAATCATGTGTGGACTAAAGCTTAATTTTCCTCTAATCGGACGGTCCGAATCCAAACTTAAAAAAAAACATGAATCTAACTTATTAAGTCTGATCCATAATATTTGAATTGGACTCGAGTTAGATCTTTTTATATTTGTTAAAAACAATATAATCATTCTATTTTATATTTTCTATTTTCGTACGTTAAATTTTAATAATTTGTATAGAAAAAAAAAATTCCGAATGTCGGCGTTAGATTTAAGTGTGGTGATGATTTATAAAATATTATACCTCTCCATTTAGAAAACACAGGACACGTCCGAGTATGAAATGATTCGTGGTGTAGCCTATAGCTCTAGAAACCTTTTCAACCAACGAATGGAGACGATTTACCACCGACTATCGCGTTGCGTTGACTTAGTGATATGAGGTCCCACAGAGACAGAGGAGTTACTTTTCCGGTGTTTCGCAAATCACGAAGCTGCGTGATTAGCGGTACCACCGGTACGCGGGTGGGTGTGGGTCTCTCTCTCACCTCCGTACCGTGCCCGTTAGGCTTCCTTCTTTTTTTTTTCATTTCATACGAAGTGTCAACGCGATGTCCGTCGGTGTGCACAATCTGTCGGGATTGCGAATTTGGAACTTCAAAATCTGGTTTTTTTTTTTTTATTATTAATACTATCAAAAAATTATCAAGAAATAAAATAAGTGTTTTGATTTTTTTTAGTTTTCGATTTCATAAAAATATTGAATAACTAATTCATTTTTTTAGACATTTTTTTTCTTGTAATACTACTACACATATGTTGACCAGCATTTTTATTCATAACCAAAAAAAATATAAAATATTATTAATAACCCGACTTCCGAAAGATTTCCACCCATACCCAACCCGCCCCCCATGGGGCGGTTTACCCCCCCCCCCCCCCCCCCCCCCCCCACCCGCCCCCCCACCCGAAACCACCCCCAACCCGCCGGTTTTGGCTCAAAAACGTCGTTTTTTCGTCCCAAACGCGACATTTCGCATCTTTCAACCGTTCCCGACCCCTCTCTCTCTCTCTCTACCGCCCTCTCCCTCTCTCTACCCGCCACCATCTCTCTCCCTCTCTCTCTCTCCATTTCATTTTCATTTTTTCGTCCCGTCACCGCCGCGCCGTCGCTCCAAATTCATTTTCGGGTATGAAGTTATTTCTTTAACTTGTTTATAAATTATTTAGATTTTTATAAATTATTTGGAATTTTGTATAAATTATTCGAAATTACGGGATTTATATGAAATTGTTAGAAATTGCGGGATTTGCTTGAAATTGTTGTTATTGAATTTAGTAGAAATTGATTGGAATTGTTTAGGGTTGTTAGAAATAGTTAGAAATGTTTGAAAAATGGTAGAAATTTTTACAAATTGTTAGAAATTGTTAGAAATTATTAAATTAGAAATGTTAGAAATTGGAATTGTTAGAAATTATTTGATTGGAATTGTTAGAAATTATTTGATTGGAATTGTTAGAAATTAGTTGATTGGAATTGTTAGAAATTATTTGATTGGAATTGTTAGAAATTATTTGATTGGAATTGTTAGAAATTAGTTGATTGGAATTGTTAGAAATTAGTTGATTGGAATTGTTAGAAATTATTTGATTGGAATTGTTACGCCATTATTTGATTGGAATTGTTAGAAATTATTTGATTGGAATTGTTAGAAATTATTTGATTGAAATTGTTAGAAATTAGTTGATTGTAATTGTTAGAAATTAGTTGATTGGAATTGTTAGAAATTATTTGATTGGAATTGTTACGCCATTATTTGATTGGAATTGTTAGAAATTATTTGATTGGAATTGTTAGAAATTATTTGATTGGAATTGTTAGAAATTAGTTGATTGGAATTGTTAGAAATTATTTGATTGGAATTGTTACGCCATTATTTGATTGGAATTGTTAGAAATTATTTGATTGGAATTGTTAGAAATTAGTTGATTGGAATTGTTAGAAATTATTTGATTGGAATTGTTAGAAATTAGTTGATTGGAATTGTTAAAAATTATTTGATTGGAATTGTTAGAAATTATTTGATTGGAATTGTTAGAAATTGTTACATTGGAATTGTTATAAATTGTTTGATTGTGAATTTGATTGAAATTAGGTTTAAAAATTAGATGAGAATTTGAGAAAATAACAGAGTTGAAATTTAATTGAGTGGAATTAAGTTGTACAATCTCATAGGAATTTTTAAATAGAATTGTTAGAAATTGGTGTTATAATTTTTAAACTTGATATTTTCAAATGCAGCATGACTAGACATCGACGTGAGCGACCACGAGATACGTCGGAGCCATCACCAGCTCACGCCGATCCCACTGCGGAGGGTGTCGATCCATGGGATGGCGCACCACATCGTGCAGATACGTTCAGTCCTCTCCTGTGGGTCCCTCACAGGATTCACCGTGTCTCACTTGCATCGATAGAGGTACGTTTCAAACAACAAATAGTTATTCAGTTCCACTGGTCTAAAACATTGATAAATGCAGGATGAGTCCATGTTAACGGTGCGGCACCGCTCGCCGGAGGTACCGTATGTCGCAAATCCACTGATGGATCGGTACCTCATTAATCTCGGGTTATACCAGCTAGCCACAATGAAACAACTACGGCGGATTGACCAGGCACTCATGTGCGGTCTCGTGGAGAGATGGCGACCTGAGACCCATTCATTCCATCTCCCGGTGGGGGAGATGACAGTGACCCTACAGGACGTGAGTGCCTTATGGGGTCTGCGGATCGATGGTGATCCAGTAGGGGGTGTCTCGGATCATCAGACATTTCAGACATTGATCCCAGAGCCGTTGGGTGTGCATGTGGAGGGGGTGGCAAAGAAGCTAAAACAGAAGAATGAGGACGATGATGAGAAGTTCTCCCAGTACTGCATCAGTCTTAAGGCTCTCCGCCAATATGCCGTCGAAATTGCCATTACCCCATTCACGTCTGACGTGGAGCATGTCAAGAGGTAATTTCTAAGTCCATTACATTACATTAAAAATATTTTTGAAAAAAATAAACATTTATTTACTTTCTCTTGAAACTCTATGTATGTTAGGGCATTCGTGCTTGACTTATGTGGTACCACGATGTTTGTCGATTCTAGTGGCGACTCGGTTCCGATTATGTTCCTCCAGCAGCTGGAGCTACTCGATAAGCAATCGCGGTGGAACTGGGGTGGAGCCGTGCTTGCATGTTTGTACAGAGGACTGTGCCACGTTTGTCTGGTAAGTCTTCTTCAATTAATGTTATTTACGTTTTTTTTATTTGATAATAACAAATACACATCTACAATTTCAGAGAGGCAGCCAGCAGTTCAATGGGCCACTCCTTCTACTACAGCAATGGTCCTGGTCGCACCTACCGGTCTGCCGACCCGAAATTCCATCAAATGTGAAGTGGCAAAGGGGCTCCGACATCGAGAAAAGCCCTCCATACGGCGTCATATGGGGTAGCCCCGCTATTTTAACACGCCGAGGGGAGGGACGGCGGGTATCTCGTACGTCCGAAATCAGCTCCAACTGTTGCACCAGGCAAACATCGAGTGGTTCCCATATCGGTCGTGGTACCGGGCTAGGATATTCTGTCGCTTGACGATGGAACAGAGGGATCTCGGTTTATATCGGGGTCCGGTCGTTTGTTACTGGATAGTTGAGTATCACTATCCTGATCGGGTTCCTCGTCAGTTTGGCTTCGATGCCTTCATCCCAGATGACCCGATACTTGGTGAGGATGAGACAGAGAAGTTGCACAAGTAAGTAATACACACCCAAATATTGATATTATTTTACAAATTGTATCTAACTAACTTATAATGCAGTACCTTCCATAAGAAGCCAGAGGTGGATTGGAGCGGCCGCCATTTAGCCCACTATAGGATTGCCCGCACGCCTGAGAATCACTTGTGGGTCCCGTCTGACCCGGCAGACGTCAGTTTGGGAGCGGGACCATGGGCATTGCGATATATGGTCTGGTACCAGCGGTGGTGCATGAATTCGGTGTACTTACAGGGCGACTACGGTGATTCTCTTCGGCGGAGAATGATGGGTGACGAGAGTAAGACCCATTTGCCATGGGGCCCGACCAGTACTCTAGCGGTAAGTAATAAAGATTACTTGTAGTATTAGTTTTTTCCATACAACTTATTTTCTAATTAATCGTTATGAACAGGTACTAACGGGGATCCAAGGAGTTGCACACAGCTTGGTGTGCATGGCGAAAAAAAGTTTTCGGGCGTTCGGGTGTACTATGCTGCATCACACTGCTCCGATCATAGAGGATTCCCAGTTCGATGGACGCCTCATTGGCATGTTGCACGACGCTGGTGAGAACATCAACTGGCGTGAGATCAAGAAAGACTCACCAGCGCCGAACCAGCCAAATCAAGAACGGGAATTAGTATACGACGATGATCTACCACCACCCTCCGAAGGTATTATAAGTTAAATTATTTTACCATACACGTCAATTTTGTTTTACAAAGTGTGTTCTTAACAACTTCAACTCAAATGTTGCAGAAGACAACCCGGATTGGGCGTTCCACGATTGGGTGCTCGACAACAAAAAATGGCACGCCTACTACAATAAATTTAATGTGCCGGTGCAGCTTGGCGAGGTAAGCTGGTTCGTCTCTGTATAAATTAAATTTTTGTTATTTTCATAAAGAAAAACTAACATTATATAATTGTAGGATGGAAATCATATGTGGGGTGCTGAACCCACTTTCACTGCGGCAGACTTTGGCCTCACCGCCACCGGTGTAGAGGATGTCACCGGGGCCACACCATCGATGCCACCCCCCAGGCAGCACGACCACGAGGCTAGTGGCAGTGGGGCACAGCAGCCCACTGATGCTTGGGAGACTGCTGCGTTCGGGACACAGCCCCCGAGCACATATACTGAGGACTGGGAGTTCGATCCATGGGAGACGGATCCATCACAGGGTACTCAGTATGATCCATTGCCCGATTCATACTGACGATCCACGGGCACAATGCAGGAGGACATGCATGTGGATTATTCTGATGACGAAGAGGACATGCATGTGGATCTGACTCATAACGAGGATCCTCCACAGCTACGGAGGAGGCGTGTGCAGCAACAAAAGACCCGCACGCAGCCACCGAGGGCGTGCGGGGCGGCTCCCAGACTGTCATTGTCCGGTCGTCGTCCTCCTCGTTGATAGTTTTTTATATTTCATATTGTAGACCTGACAGTAGTATTTTTATATTTCCGTTTCTATATTTTATGTTGATTAGACGTTATTTGCTGATTTTATTCGCTTTGTTTTCGTTTCTATATTTTATGTTGATCAGATGTTATTTGATTATTTTGTTCACTTATGTTTTAAACTATTCACAAATCATAAAATCCATCGTATTAAAAATATAAACAAATACATAAATAAATTCATCGTATTAAATAAAAAAAAATAGTAAACCGCCCCACTAGGGGGCGGGTTGGGGGGGGGGTAAACCGCCCCGTGGGGGGGCGGGTTGGGCATGGGTGGAAAACTTTCGGGAGTCGGGTTATTAATAATATTTTTTTTTTTTTGGTTATGAATAAAAATGCCGGCATATGTTGCCTATGGACTTGAAATAAGAAAAAAATCAATGAATATGTCTAAAGAAATCAAATAAATAATTTGGTTTTTCGAAAAAAAAATAAAAAATGCTTATCTATTTTTCTATATAATCAAATAAATAAATGGTAGCTTCTGTTTTTACTGTTTGGTTAAGCCACCGTTGGATCAACAATTTTCAATGTAGCTTAATAAATAGTAAAAAATTTCAAAAAATATAAAATTTGGTCTCCAAGCACATTTTAATATAGAGATCATATCTAATGGTTTAGATTGACCGTTTGGACTTTGAAAATCGGAAAATGACTTGATTGCACGGGAGCTCAGGAACAATCGATTGTATATTAGCCAACCTCTCTCTCTTTATATATATATATAGAGAGAGAGAGAGAGAGTAGAACTAGGATGCTCCTAGGAGTACCAAGTTTCTTTGTGCTCTTAATTCTAAAACCTATCGGATTAACTTCGAACAACGAATCCAAACTATTGGAATCCTTCTACCTTACGAGTGATGCGTCTACATGTGAAAATTTTAAAGTTTCGAATTAATTTAGTATAAAGTCAAGTGATTAAAAGTTTTCAAAAAAATGAATGCATTAAAATTAATTTAGAAATCTTCTCATTTTGACCACTTGATTTTATACTAAATTAATTCGAAACTTTAAAATTTTCACATGTAGACGCATCATTCATAAGGTCGAAGGATTTCAATAGTTTGGATTCGTCGTTCGAAATTAATCCGAAAAGTTTTGGGATTAAGAGTACAAAGGGACTTGTACTCCTAGGAGCACCCTAGTTCTACTATATATATTAAGCTTGTTTTAAAATCATTAATTTTAACAAATAGTGAAAAAAAATTGGATCATTGAAAACAACGATTTTAAAAATGACTTAATAAATAGTAAAAAATATTCAAAAAATATAAAATTTAGTCTCCAATCACATTTTATTATAGATTGAATGTTGAACGGTTTGGATCGAACGTTTGGACTTTAAAAATGTAAAACAAAAGTGTTTGTTTCATGGTCTAGAAACAAATGTTTTAATATTAGCGAACCTATGTCAATCTTCCTTACAATATGCTAGATGTTCATTGTTTTTTTTAATATGCTAGATGTTTATTTATAATCTAATTATTAGAATTTCACTTTGTATGCTTGTAAAGATATGAGTTGAGATTCGAGTATTCCACCTATCACATATGTTTAATTTTATGTTTTGATCTCGAATACAAATTTTGGGAGTGCTGCAGATTCGAAATTCGCATTTTTTTTTTTTTTTATGAATATTAAATAATTAGATAATTTGACATTCAACTTTATTAAAAAAATATAGTGTATTTTTCTTTCCGGTTAAAGCGGAAAAAAAAAATCTCGCGTTCTTCCGGAAACTGGATGCTACGGCTCCGCGCAAAAATAATAATAATAATTTAGACAATGGGAGATTAGATCGAAGGGTGTAGAGATATTCCCGCTGTGTTGTGAACCAACGTGGCATTCTCTGCTTCGCCAGATGAAGCCAAACAAAAGGCCTCCCATTCCCATATATGTGGCAGTGGCGAAGGACATATTTTCTTTTGTTTTCTTTTAAAAAGAGACTATTGGCTATTGGCTATTGGCTATTGCACATTTCATATTACTGAAATAAGATAACAATTAGAGATGAATCAATCCATGCCGCTTTATCAAACTTCAAACACGAATTTTATGTAAATCTAACGATAGAAGACAATTTAACTTAGTGACTCAACATTCAAGACGGACCCATTGTGAATTCAGGAGGGAAGCTGCCAACCTCCCTCCTCTTTGGATTTTGAATTTTAATGGAGATGGAGACGTTTTGATTGACTTTTGTTCTTTCTAAAAAAAATGTTGCCTCCTTCTGGATGTTTGATTTGTAATTCGGGTTAAATTTAAAGTTAAATTAAAATAAATTTCGTGAATTATGATTGGTAATTAGAATTATAAGTTAAAACATCAGAAATTACAAGCCAGAGTATTGGAAAGTATAAATTAAAGCATTATTTTTTTATCGAGTATCTAATTAATTAATAGGTTTAAATCTGATTAGTTATTTAAATCCAATTTAATATTTTTTTTGTTTTTCTGGCGAAAATTCTGAATCCGCACCTGTCAACATTGGCACTTTTAGCTTAGTCAAAGTAACTTTCTTTTCAAGTTGAAGTTGTTAATATTTCTTTGCTAATAAATTTACCATCTAAGTATAATTTGATTAGTATTGTGGACGCCAATCCTATCAGGGAAAAACAATTGATTAGCATCCAAATTATATATGTTAATAACAAACACACTTCTAATTAAATTTAAACTGGCCACATTTTATATAACATGCTTAAGATTGTCTATTACTATTAGTCGTTATAGATAGTAGCTCTACTTAATTAATGCATGGCTGACAAATCTAGTTTACTATTGTTTACGGCGGGCGGTACGCTTTTATTTATTTAATTAATTAATGCACGAAAATTGTAGCCTTTTGGAGCACATTATCTTTTTGGAATTTTATTGTGATATATATTGAAATTGGAACCTTTTCTATTAGGCGTGTGAGCCATATAATTTATTATGGAACTCTCATATTCAAAGCAAAAATCTAAAGTGACAGCTGGCTGCATATTCTAATATGAATTCTAGTATTGATTATTATTCGTATTCAGAAGAGGTAGTGTAAGACTTTCAAACTATATATACATATTAATTATATAAAAAAAATTGTGAAAAATGAAATTAATTTTATAGTACAATAATATTTTGCTCTAAATTATATAAAAAATTATTAAGAATTATAGTGATACTATTAGCAACAAATTTGTTAATATATGAGCTAGAGAGAGAAATTAAGACGTCAAAACTAGGTCACTATGATCAAGGTACCGGACTTTTTTTTTTTTTTTTTTTTTTTTTTTTAAATCACAAGGTACCGGACTTTTTAAATAGTTATTCTGTTTTAGGTCAGAGAGACCATTACTTTTGGAATGATCAGACAACATTTCTTTTTGCATGCTCAGACAATGTTTCACACCCATTTCACACTCAAAATTCTTTAGAAGGGAAAAAAGGAAGGTATGATGATGAATTGATGTGGGGAAGAGATAAGCATTTTATTTTATTTTATTTTATTTTTAATTAAACAAACCAAATCTTTTAAAAAGGGATATGTACGTTGCGATCGAATAGTTGGAACCTATCCATTGGAGTATATATTGGAGCTGAATTAATAGTTTTCCGATTATATTAGTTTTTGAAAGTTGTAGTGTGTCTTGGTAATAAAATTCAAAAAGTAATAAAATCAGATCATTGCTTCGGTTCTAGTAGAACCTATGAATTTAGTGTATAAATTAATTTTATTTGAGTTATAAATCAATTAATCGAACCATAGTTTGATTTTATTGAGGACATGCCAATGCGATGGTTCGATCTGATTGATTTTTCACATTATGTGACTTTTGGTGTAAAAATCAATTCAATCACATTGGTATGTTCTCAATAAGATCAAACTATTAGTTCGATTTCATTATATTTTTTGGAAAGAAAAAAAAATCCATTTTATTTATGATAATTCAATTTTTTATTTCTAAAAATAAATTGAGAGATTCGATGGTCAATTCAGCTTGGCTATAACATATTAAACAAGACTAATTGTTAGGGGTGAAAACGATATGGATAATATCCGATTCGTATTCGAAAATTTAGATGTGGATATTCAATATTTGAATATCTATGTGGATAAGAATACTGATATAGTTTT
The DNA here is from genome assembly GCA_964058825.1 of Carex arenaria. NCBI lineage: Eukaryota > Viridiplantae > Streptophyta > Magnoliopsida > Poales > Cyperaceae > Carex > Carex arenaria. The sequence goes on along the minus strand of CAXKVW010001339.1, from coordinate 8,533 downwards.
ACGTTTCAATTATATGTATTCTAATAGTAGATATATACCATATATTTTAGAGTTGAGCTATGGTACTCTATAGAGTAAAATGTCTTGGTACTCTACGGCACTATATTTTCATTTTAAAAATCCAAACAGTCGATCCGAACCGTTGAACATGTTCTTCATATTGAAATGTGCTTGGAGACCAAATTTTATATTTTTTGGAATTTGTTTGCTATTTATTAAGCCACTTTGAAAATAGCAGATCCGATGGTCCAGAAATTTTTACTGTTCACAGCAGATCTGAGATTTTCAAAGTGGCTTAATAAATAGCAAAAAATTCAAAAAAATGTAAAATTTGGTCTCCAAGCACATTTCAATATGAGGAACATGTTCAACGGTTCGGATCGGATGTTTGGATTTTTAAAACGGAGATATAGCGTAGAGTACCGAGACCTTTTACTCTATAGAGTACCATAGTCCATCTCTATATTTTAATATATATTGTGAAAAAATTATGTTATTCACAATTATAATTAGATAAATATTATGAACTTTAATATTTTGAATATTTTTTATATTGTTTTAATAATTATCCGATCTGATTCGTGTTCGTATGCGTATCTGTGTAATATATCTGATATCTGCTCCTTATCCGTTCCGTTTTCACCCCTACCAATTGTTGATTGAAACGTTATCAAACTATCACCGTATTAAAATATTAAGGGCACTTAAGGAGATTGTATTGTGACATCAATTCTACCAATTTGTCCCCCCGACTTCCCGTAGGATACACTTATCTATCTTCAGAAAAAAAAAAACTGAGAGTATTAATTTTATGAGAGCTAACATGTTTAGTGACATCTACTTTCCCGCTCCACTAACTTTTTATTTACTCAACCATAAAAAAATAACTTTTTCTATACTCGATCACTAATCTATAAAAAAAAATTATAGGGAAAAAAATATCTATATATTTAGTTTAAAAAAATAGAAAGAAATATTGTCAACCTCTTAAAATTAGGTATAATATTGTGGTTCAAATTGTCAGCAGAGAGGTAGAGTCAAGTAGAGTCAGGGGTGAACACTTGTCACTCCCGACACAATTTTTTTTAAAATATGCCTATATTATAATGATTTTTTTTTCAAAAAAGATACTTAAGCTTTAAAAAAAATATAAATTTGCCTACTTCTAAAATTTTCCCAGAATATACTTTTATTTCTATGTTTTTTCAGGAAAAAATAAAAAAATGCATTTATCATTTAATATTTAAAATAATTATAAAATTATGCCTCACTCAAAGATTATTCTCCGCCTACTAATCATCCTGTCTCAACCCTAATTATTTGTAAAAAAAATCGTTGGTAATAACAATAGAGTTGTCCATGTGTTGAATTAAACTTTTAAATATGTTTCTAAATAAGTAAAAAACAAAATACAAAAAGCATTAAATTTTAAATATACTAAAACAATACCTTAAAATTAAGTGTGCTATAAAGGTACTTTTGATGTCGCTTTAGAATTCTTACGTGTTCCTCTCGAATTGAGAAGGCATGGTGCATTAATTACAGAAAGGAATCAATCAATATATATATAAGAACTTGTGAAGTTATAAGTTACCATACAAATCTGTTGAGTTGTATACTCGAATTATAAAAAAAAAGCCTTAAATATCAAGAAAGTCTCAATCAATGTTCAAGAATGTGAAACCATTCATAAATTCTCTATTATTGCCTCGGGTTTGTTTTTTTGTTGAGTAAAGGTTAGAGAATCGGGGTCGGTCAGACGGACATCGGATCAAATTCGGTATGATATTTGGTCCGAGCCGTTCGATCTATATTTTGATTTGTGTACACTTGTTTAAAATTTATCTGCACAGACTCTGACGCAGATTGAATAGATCAAATATTGAACCGTCGCCAATTTAAGTAATAAATTGCAACCATTTTTTAAAATATTTAATATTTACAAGGAATTTAACGCAAGTAAATAGAGGCTTGATCCTTATTTTTACTAAAAAAAATATTTACAAGAAATTTTTCATCCAGTTTTCAAAATTGCGACCTTCCACGTGAAATAAATTACCTGCCTCCGATTTTGTTATAAAATTATGCAGAAAAAAACTACTTTTTCGTACTTGAAATCCTGATTAGAAAGAAAATAAATAAATAAAGAGCGTCGCTATACACTGTTTTCTCTCTCTCTCTCTCTCTGTTTTTTTTTTTTGAAAGGCATAGTTAAGTTTATTCTCATAGAAAGAAAAGTTTTGTGAGCTTCTATAAAGCCTCGACAAGCTTGATAATCATTAACGATAAAATGAAACAAGAAAATTATGAAATTTAATAAATTCTTTTATTACAAATTTGAGAATAGATAGATATCTTTTCTTTATTCTCAAATGGGTCTAGTAATTTAATAATTTTCTTTATTCTCTCTGTATTTAATAATTTTCTATATTTATTCTCAAAATTAAAAATAAAGCTTTACAAAATGGGTCTAGTAATCTATTTTTTTTTTAAAATAAAGCTTTATGATGCAGGATACAACACGAGTTAGAGAATTAAAAATGTGTTGCGCTTCTTCGGGTAAAAATAAATCAACTTGTCAAAAGTGCAAGGAATAGGAATATAGGATAGACTGATAGAGCATATATTTTTTATTTATTAGGCTTAAATTGGATCCGTAGCTTCCAAAGTTATCAATTGGTTAAAGGCCCACTAACAATTGTTCCTTGGATCATTATCATTCCGAGAAATATATATGGGATACTTTTTGAGAGCACCTTCTTCATTCCGAGAAAAAAATTTGGGTTAAATTTAAATAAATCATATTTTCGGGTACTATTTATTTATTTATTTTTTTTGCAAACCATGTCCTTTGAGCCTATTTATACTTAGGCTTCCTTTGGAAATATTTTTTTTTTTTGGCAATTTTAAATTTTGTGGGTTTTTGGATTGGAATTATAAACACATGTGGTCATGAGCCAATATAAATGATGTTTTTAATTACACAAATGCATGAATTGAGTAAAGCGACAGAATTTTACATCCATTCAGAAATTAAATCTTGTGAAAATTTTAAAGTGAGCTTATACTTATACATAGGTCCATAAATGGCAATCGCCAAAGAGATCCATGTCCATTTATTCTCCCTTGTGCTTTAATTTATTTAAAGGTACCATAGCCATACACGAGAAAAATGCAATTGTGGTCCAAAGGAATTGGCCTCATTATTGCTAGAATTTAGAGAAAACAATGATTGCAACTTTCGGATATGGTGCATTTTTCTCTTCCTTTTTTCGTAATTTAAATATTATCCTATTTCACATCAGTGCACGTATGTCAAAATAGGCAATGAATATGGTATATTGTGTATTATTGTATATTACTCTATATCGAACTTAAAAGAGAATATTCCCGGTGTTTACCTTGATCGATAATCTCAGCATTCTGTATTCAATAAAGAACCAACTATTCTTAAAAAAAAAAAATCAAGAATGAACTTTATAAAATTTGTGCAAATAATATATATATATATATATTTGGCGTAAAATTTACCCAATAACATATTGTTAGAAACTAGTAACTCTCACCTCATTTAACTTGGATTCAAGAGAAATGAATAATTCGGCAGTCACGTGTGATTTCTCTAGGAGTTCAAATTTTCTAGACTTAGGCACCAAATCTACAAGTAGTCAATATTATATACCAGTGGGCAGTGGCACTGATATAATATAAATAAAAGTAAGTATCTGAAAAGCTGAAGTTTTCTGTAGGAGCAAATCACCCACCAGTCAACCCTCTCCTTTGAATTCAATCTCCTCTTCTTTGATTCTGTTCAGCAAACGAGGCAGATTTTTCAAAACCAAAGTTTTCTAGTCTTTACTTTTTGTCCCTCTTAATCTTAGACATTTCTGAAAACTTCAGTGTTTAAATTAAAGTGCAAAGTGACACCAATGCAAGAACAACACTGAAATATATATAGGCTAACTTTTCCCTGTGATTACCTTTTTCATCTCTCCCTAATGGAACTAATACCCACAAACACAAAAGCTATCCGGAATTTGAGGCATGCGCCAACACAACTTGATTTAGATCATAGAAAATTATTCCAAGGAAAAGAGGCAATAGCTAGATATTGTTTCTATGCACTTGGTTTGCTTTTGGATACTAGCTCAATCTTTTATCATGCTAAAGTGGTGGTTAGGAATAGTTATTTATACGCAATAGTAAAGGTCAAAGTGGGCTCAAAATGAAGCTTCCTAGTATCTTATTTTTGTTTACACCCTATATAATGGACTTTATTAGCTCAATGATTGCACCCTCCAACTTAGGAATTGTTGCTGAGCAAACGAGTTTATCAACCCCGCCTAACTTATCGAACAATATAGAATTATTTCTAATTTAATTTTTTAAAATTCATTGTCAACTTCTTTTTTCAATATCAAGTGATCCCTGTTCTTGTTTATATTTCTATATCATTTTATCCAAACATACTACAGTGAATTGTCATAGCATAGTAATCACTTGCAGGAAAAAAAAACAAAAAACAAGAAGAAGGTTACAGGTATATTAGCTCCACGAACCGTATCATTCAAAAACATAAATAAACCAACAAAATCAATTTATTTCATGCTCTAGCATATATAGTGAACTTGCAAGAATGTCAAATTTGATTAGGGAAAACAAAACAAAAATGTAAAACCTGATAAGGGTTTAAAGTCCACATGAGATTTTCAAACTTGTCAAGAATTTAGAGGCGGCTCCAATGCCACTAAGAATTGCACCTTCCACATTCGGGCTTACGCAAAAATCTCCACATATTGCTAACTTTGTATCATTGTCCCAAAGGCATTTTTCCTCTGGGCTAACAGCCAAAGCAGGAAATGCACTTCCCCTGAAAAAACAGAAAACAAAAACAAAGAATGAAAAATTACCAAGGCAGGCAGGCAACTCTTGTACTTTTCTGTATGAATGATGTCATGTTATTTTCAAAACAATCAAATTTGCTAGAGATGAGAATAAACAGGCCCAATTTACCGCAAGCCCAAAAAAGGTGACCCAAGTAAGTAACAGGTGCAACTATAACTTCAGTTATGCAACCAAGCCCCAAATTAGGAATCTTTGGATACATATCTCAAGTTTGCAATTGAGGCTGAATTTGCTCTAATTCTAAATAACCTCCACTAGACATCTAAAAGGGTCCACAAAATGCAGGCCCAAATAATTAAATGCATCTTAGCTTCAACTGTGTAATTAAGCCTTAAATTAATTTCAATTTTCCATCAAATAACTCTCCGTTTGCATTCACACTCATTTCATCCAACTCAGCATCAATTTAACCCTAGTTGTAAAAGATTTTTTTTTTTTTAAATATGGGTTGCGGTCAAGCCACCCAACACATTTCAAACCCTTATTATATATATAGAGGATTTCTCCACTTTGTGGGTTTCGAATCCATGACCTCTCACATAAGAGCCATGTGCCTTTGCCACAGTTGTAAAAGATATTGAAATACTAACCATCTATGAGCCTTCATGAAAAGCGGCTTTGGTATGTTCAACCCTGTAGCTTTAAATTCTTGAAATAGCTCGTCTGCTATTTTTAACAGAACTTCATTTGATGGCTTCTTTAAGCTGCTTTTTTCTATGACAGACGTCGCATATTCACTTGTAGAGTGCAATACCCAAGATTGACTAGACAGCACACACATACATTCAGGAGATATTATATACTATGTGGCAATGAAGATGTATCAAGGTATAGTTCTGCTCCTCAGTAAGCCCCAAGTTTGCCAATTAATTGAAGTCAGACCTCAATTCAACCCAACTTGGCTTAAATGACTAAATCTCAAGTGCACAACTTCAGTTGTCCTAATTTAACCAAATTTAACCTCAATATAGCCTCAATGCAATGAAACAACAAATAATCCCAAAAAGGAAATTATTACTAGAAACTTTTTGACAAACCAGTACTGGACTAGAGTGAAATGGTACAAAATCTGAAATGATAAATCTTGAAATACGCTTGAGCAACTCTAGTTAAGTTGAAAAAAGTATATTTACCCATTTGGAGGTACATGAGCTCGGCTTGGCTTACTACTATCCCAAAATGCATAGCTTAGTATGTCTGAGTTCTGGAAATAAATCCCTTTCCCTTGCACCTAACAATTGTAAAATATGATCTTGAAACAAATGACCATTCGCACTTTTAGCATCAAATGTTTAATCTGAAACAATACTGCTAAAAAATGTAATGGTAAACAAAGCATAAATAAGAACCAGCAGGTGTGGACTTGTATGTTCAACCTGATTGAAGGGATAAGATTGCTTGACAATAGTTTATGTCCACAATATTGACAGTAGTTTTCAAACGCAGTCAGAAAATTCTAACAGTAAATTATAAGTTTATAGACTGTTCCTATGCAAAAAGAGCTTATCTTTCAAATTTCATACAATTTAGTTGTGATCTTTAAAATTGCTCTATGGAGGCCTAGAGGGCATGAGCTTCCAATCTCAATACTTTTTTCCATATGCATTATATATAAATTCCACAGATCACGAACGAAGTTGTTGGGTTTTATATTTAGATTTATTTGTGATTATTATCAAGATTGACAGGCTAAATCTGTCGTCAAGTGATCTTACCCTGTCTGAATACTGTTTAGCCATTCTCTTCTAATTTTCTCAGATCTGATGGTGCTTAGTCACCCTATTAACTCAGCCAATTTGAGCAAGTCTTAGCTTAACTGAGGCTTTAATTGCAGAACTGAGGCAATATTGTCTGAGTACTGAGGTTTTATATTGAACAAGTAGAAATAAATTAACGCTGAATTGATTCCAAAGCATTTCTTACCAAAGAAAGAGGTTCTGAAAAAGCTAACATAAGAGCAAAGCATGGTCGAACAGGGATTCCTTGTGACAAAACCGAGAAACCTCTGTATGGTGATACATCTGACAATACAAAATATATGAATATACTAAATAAATACATTACTCAAGACCTTTCCAATGTATGAAGGAAAAATGTATAGAAGAACCACAAGTTCTCTACCTGCTTGAGTGGACATTTAATCTTGCTTATGGCATCATTTTAGTTAAATTGAGATGTATGAAGTAATTAAGGTTTATTTCTAGGCGTACGTAATACGTACTAATAGATAGCAAATTAACAAGACAGACCCTACCTAAAATTACCAACTTTCACGCGATCCCCTATGCCAACCATTACCTTTTTACGGTTGACGTGAAAGTATTTTCAAATATTGTTGAAAGAATGATAAAATGAACGGACCAAGAGGAGTCGGTATCCCATGGACTTCACTAAATCGGGCTGAAACCAAGTTTTTATCCGATGCAACAACACCGTCAAAGTGGCCTAGTTCTTTCCCATCTAACCCAATTAAGGACCATGAGCTCCTGTCCTGAATCCAATTCATTTTCCCAACTGTGACCCCAAATTTGGCCTCGACACCTAAATGGCAAAGAAAAAGAAAAAAAGATAAGTGCATATTATTTAGATAATCCCAAAAGGTAAGCATAATTTTTTTTTCTTGACACTTGGCAAAATCTCAGTACCGCACTTGATAACAAAAATAGTATGCTAGTCACTCCCACAATTGTAAAGGCAAGCACAACTTAACCAAACTAAGCCTCAATTATGTGAGTAATCCTGCACTGACTTTTGATTTTTCGACCTGAACTATCCTCTTATTATCAGCAATTTTGCACTTGAGGGCCAAAGAAACAAATCAAAACACAAAATTGCAACACAAAATGGTTTCATCTGGTATTGCACTTGGTACTGTATCATAATACTACTGCATGTTCCCCCAATTATACAATCTTGAATTTAATTCAATTAAGGCTCTTTTGAGACACAGTAACAACTATTCCTAAATTGAGCTTGCGGTTGTACTCAATTTAACAAAATGTATCCTCGACTTACTAACAATGGTGAAATTAAGCACCAAAAAAGAGAAACACAAAAGGGGAACAGACAGAGGTCCAGAAATGGTTCAACATATTATTAAACCTAACAAGTATAGTACTAGAATCAAGACGTTATAATCCCTGCGGCTAACCATCTTCTTGGCAGAGTGCTTTGCAAATTGAATTCATAGCTGGTACACCAACATATTTTGTTGTCTTGTCCTGAGGAAAAAAATAAAATAAAATAAAATGAAGTTTGCTTATGCATATTTTATAGTTTAAATAAAGTGTACTGTATAAAATATTTTAAAAAATGGCTGAACATTTTATGTGTTATTTGTGGAACTATCCAACCAAATAAAAACAATTTCAAAGGGAAAAGAACAGAATTACTAGTTGCAGAGTTATCAACGAGATTGTCATATATAATAGGATGGTGCCTTTTACAAATTAACATCACAAACAGATGCTACTTGTAATTGTCTCAAAAATAGCTGGTGTACTGATAACAAATAGTGGGTCATTTTGAAACACATTAAAATGTGTAGGCATTATTTGAAGAAAATCAATTTACTAATAATGAAAATTTATTTGATTCTTTTTCGCAGGGACTGTTCAAGAAAGGTTCC
>CAXKVW010001338.1:0-41194 GCA_964058825.1 Carex arenaria | reverse complement strand
GTCAGTTTGCCTGAATTTGCTACCTATATGCAAAAATTGTAGCTACAGTCATATTACAATCAAATCAGTTTGCCACAATTTTTATTTCTTCTTTATTTATTTTGACGCTGGGAACTAGATACTCTTTTTTCCATCTACATGTGCATCAAATTTTTTTTGGAAGAGTTCCCAAACCTCATTACACTTGGTCCTCAGAATATAATTTCACAAAATGGTGTCTATGTCCTCCTGGGTACCCTAACCTGTACAATGGGCAGAAATCTGAACTGTTCATCTAATTCAGCGGCTCTGACCTTCTATTTCATAAAAATGACACTGCCTGCTGTTCTGATCGCTGACCATCTCTCCGTCTCTCTTTTCTTACCTATCAGTCAAGAAAATTTGCCTCTTCTCTTTCTCCTCCCAGGTACCCTAACCTGTACAATGGGCAGATATTTGAACCGTTCATCTAATCCAGCAGCTCTTATCTTCTATTTCATAAAAATGGCACTGCCCGCTGTTCTGATCGCTGTTCTGGCTCTTATCTTCTATTTCACATCCCTGTTTGTGAGCTCATCTAAGAATTTGAAGATAAATTGTAATTTTGTACACTTACATAATCATTTAGAAAGCCAAGCAATAAAACTGGTACAATTAGGTACCTAACGGTTCTTATCAATCAACTAATTAATATTACTTCAGTAATGTGAATATCCAGATCTTTGTTTCTTCAGTTCACTCAGCTCATAGTACCATCTATCCATGGGATTCAATAACTCAGTTACTAATTTTAAAAAGAAACCACAAGATCAATTACTAATTTTAAAAAGAAATCACAGAAACTAGAGGTTAAACTTGCGCCACAGGAAGCTGAAATTTTCCTACAAATCAAGAGGTCAATTCAAAAATTGAGCCATGTCACACCAGAGGATGTGACCAAATCCCTCCAATTGGATCAAAGTATTAGCAAAATTTCTAACTTCATTCAAATTTAGTACATAGCTTGATTAAAAAGTTTGGAGATGATGGTAAATCAGCTTTAGGTTTCTTTAATTGGACCAATTCACACCTGAGTTAAAATCACACTACATATGCTTGCAACAGAATGATTGATTTACTTGGAACAATGAAGAAGTTCAATAAAATGTGCGATTTGCTATATGAATTTAACAGCACCTGCTCCCTCTCTCTGGAAACTATTGCCAAGGCCATGAGAAAATTGACTGGGGCCCAGAGATGGAATGAAATTATTTCATTATTTTTACTAGTAAAAAATACCAGTAAAACTAACAACTACTAATTAAGCCGCAAACTCTCCCATTTTGTAAGACTAAATAGAATGAAAGCAAAGATTTAAAATACTTACAGATCCAAGTCGAGCTTAGCGAGTACGAGGTTGCGTGTGTGTGGAGGCGGCTGTGAGTCTGGGGCGAAGAGCGAAAGTGGAGGCGAGGGTCAGTATGAGGCGAGAGAGAGCAGATAGAGGAGTAAATCGTACAAAGAAAGCTAGAGCGAGCTGGGTAGCGGGAGAGAGAGAGAGAGGAAAATGAAATCCAGGGGAGGCCGAGTCGAGCTCGGCGGAGGAGAGAGCTCAGAGAGGAGGCAAATTTTCTTGACTGATTGGGGAAGAAAAAAAGGGACGGAGAGAGATGGTGAGCGGTCAGAATAGCGGGCAGGGTCATATTTATGAATTAGAAGGTCAGAGCCGCTGGATTAGATTGACGGTTCAGATTTCTGCCCATTGTACAGGTTAGGGTACCGGGAGGATGCAGATCTGACTTGGTCCCTTCTCGACCTTTTCGCGGGAAAACTCCCGCCATTCTTACTAGTCTTATCTCCCTCTCTCTCTCTCACTTGCGTCTTTTCCCCAATCATCTCCCTCCCATCCTCCCCCCTCCCTCTTTTTCTGTCTCCATCTCTCATTCAGTCGGACGATTGAACGGCCATGGCGCCAGCTGGCAACAGTTCTTCTCCCTTCGGTAACTTTTCTCTTCTCGCTCTCCTATTAATCTCAGAAAACCCCTTTTTTCTCGTTATCTTGTTCTTATCCACAGGTCCATATTCACATATGCTGCTTAAGGAATTAATTTATCTACTTGTTTCTTATATCTATTAAATTCGCAATACCACGAGCTGTTATCAGTTGTACCAAGAAGATTACCTAAATATGTGTAAATTTAAGTGATCGATTGAGCTTAAAATATTCCTAAGATTCTTTTTCATATGGCGAAGTTTCTTCCTTTGTATGATAACCTCGTTCTTTTTTAATTGGTTGGTCAAAATTTTGGCGTTTCTCTTCATACCCTTCTATATTATATCATTAATTCCTCTTTATCTGTGTAAAGTTAGTACAATTTTGCAAATATAATCCCCGATGGTTAATAGTTTATCCCAGAAAATGAGTTCTTTCTCTTGAATTGTCAGGTGCACTAATAAATAATAATATTACACTTCTAATTTAGAAATTAATTTTTCAAAAATCTCTGGCACATTTTGGGAATCAGAACACACAAACCCCTTAAATTTAGATGATCTGGTTGTGGAAAATATTGGGTTAACACAAATCTTTTCATCAGGAGGCAGCCAATCAACTCCATTGGGGAACTCCAATTCATCGCAGACCCCTCGTCGTTCCAGACGCCACAGGACAAACAACTCCAATTCGTCCCCAGCATCCTCTCCACTTCCTTTGGAGACTCCACCTTCCCATATGGCTGGCCTTGCATCCACACCTTCTACTACAACCCGGCGTCGTCGGGCTCAGCACAACCCCAGTGCCACCCCATCGACGCCTTTGTCCACTGATGATATGGTCCCACCATACTCTTCAGACCGGGATGACAATGACAACATGGAAACTGATGGTCAGGATGATACTACGCCAGTTTTTGTATGGGGGACAAATATCAGTGTTCAAGAAGTCAATGGGGCCATACTAAGGTTCTTACGCCACTTTCGTGACACACGCTCCACTTCTGAGTCCAGTGATGCTGCAGATCTCTTGTCTGAGGTAGTCATATGAAATAAGTGGCATCATTTAGATATTCATGTCATGCACAACGGTTTTTAAAAGATCATTTTTAAATAACAACCAATAATTAATCCAACTGTTTATTATTTGCAATATGTACCAACATTGATTTGAAGCACCTGTAAATAACAGCACTTGGTTGATTGTTCAAAATTTTGCTGTGCTAATATTGGCAATTATAACCTTGGCATGTATAGTTTTTATGTCCATAGGACTAAAAATGAACTTATCGAGATAATTTGTATACAAAATTACATGTCACATATTTGAAGTCTACATAGACTAATTTTTATAGACTGCTTAAGTAATTATAAAGATTTAGTATCAGTTTGATCCTCTTCTTGATTGAACCTTAGCTTTCATTGTTAGTATTATGGCCAAAACAATGTAGAAAATATTAGATGGTATTGGATCATGTTAAAATATTGTGTGGAGTTTGCAGAATATTATTTTATTTGCTTATTTGTTTGTCTTGCTTAATTTTTGTTGATTTTGGATTTTTTTAGGGGAAGTATATGCGGATTGTGCATAGAATAATGGAATTAGAAGGTGCTGAGTCTCTTGACATAGATGCGCATGATGTGTTTGAATACGACCCTGATTTGTACACTAAGATGGTCAGGTACCCGTTGGAGGTGCTCGCTATATTTGACATTGTTCTAATGGATCTTGTTGCCAGAATTGATCCATTATTTGAGAAGCACATACAGACGCGCATCCATAACCTCAAGTCATCTGTATGTATGCGCAACCTCAACCCTTCAGGTAATTTCCAAGGGCTGCAATTGGTTTATTTGTATTGCCAAACTGACAATACTGTTTGGTTCAGGATATATTTATTACAACCTATTTTTCTTTTCTTTTTTTACATCAATTGTTCTCTTCTTTATATATCAAGGATTACTTATTGGACTTCTTGCCTTTTTATAATACGAAGGAAAAAGGAATTCAGCTCAATTGATAAACCTAAAATCAAACCTATTGCTCTCCATGTCAGCCCTAGGCGGCTGAAGATTTTGAATGGTTGGTAGACGGTTATATGGTTACTGATTTGTTAAATTTATTTTTATACATTTTTTATATGAGTAGATATTGAGAAGATGGTTTCGATGAAAGGAATGATAATAAGGTGCAGTTCAATCATACCAGAGCTCAAAGAGGCGATCTTTCGTTGCCTTGTGTGCGGCTTCTACTCTGAACCTGTCTTAGTGGACAGAGGTACTGAAAATACTTGAGATATTCCCAAAAGTTTGAAATTCACCATCACTGTTTTTGGTTGAATGACACTGGAGCTAACTATTTTATTTTATTGACTTTTGTTGGATTGTCAGGGAGGATCAACGAGCCAACAAGGTGCCCCAGAGAGGAATGTAAGGCTACAAATTCCATGTCTCTTGTGCATAATCGATGCAGGTTTGTAATTCTTACATTGAGCTATTTATTTTTACTTGGTTCCATAAGGTCCATCTCCTCCTATGGATCAACCCTACAAGTGGCTAAAATTGATAATAATAACAGATTTGCAGACAAGCAAATAGTGAAATTACAAGAGACACCTGATGAGATACCAGACGGCGGGACCCCCCATACAGTCAGTGTCTTAATGCATGACAAACTTGTTGACACTGGCAAGCCTGGGGACCGAGTTGAGGTATAAACAAATAAATTAGTCTTTCACTAAATTGTATCTGAACAATTTTATGTTCTTACTTTTGTTACATATTTCTATTTTTTCCCTGCTAACAGGTAACTGGGATTTACCGAGCAATGAGTGTAAGGGTGGGGCCCACTCAGAGGACGGTAAAATCTATATTCAAGGTACTATAAGAATTTCATATTGAAATTTTCCATCAAAAAAATATTTCAGATTGAAATTAACTTGTGACATAAACAGAACTCAGTACTAACATGCATTTTCCCTGGTTTGTATAGACATATATTGATTGCCTACACCTTAAAAAAACGGACAAATCAAGGCTTCAAATAGATGATACAGCGGATCGTGACTCTAACAATAATGCTACCCAAGAAGATGATGCGCCTCTTAATAACGATAAGGTCCTCTTCCTTTTTCTTCTTTCAGTTTTTTCTTTGCTTGTAAAATCTTTCACTAAATTGTAACATATATTTGCAGATAGAGAAATTGAAGGAGCTTGCAAAATTGCCAGATATATACGATAGGCTTACAAGGTCCCTGGCACCTAATATTTGGGAACTTGATGATGTCAAAAGAGGCCTTCTTTGTCAGGTCTGCCTTTAACCCTTGTAAATCTATTATCTCAAACTCAATGCAAAGTTTCACTGACTTCCTTTTGATAGTTATTCGGAGGGAATGCATTGAAACTGGCTTCGTCAGGTGCGAGTTTAAGGGGAGATATAAATATTTTATTGGTGGGTGACCCGGGTACAAGCAAGTCTCAACTGCTACAGTACATGCACAAACTTTCGCCTCGTGGCATCTACACTAGTGGCCGTGGTAGCTCTGCCGTTGGCCTCACTGCCTATGTCGCAAAAGATCCTGAGACTGGTGAAACTGTACGTTGCAAATCACAACACTGACCTTTTACCCTCTCTTTTCTCTTCCTTGACAAACATTCAATGGTGATTTTGAAGGTACTGGAGAGTGGGGCCCTGGTGCTAAGTGATAAAGGTGTCTGTTGCATAGACGAGTTTGATAAGATGTCTGACAATGCTAGAAGCATGTTGCATGAGGTCCTTTCTTTATTCAATCTTTTATTTTGTTGGAATTATTAAACTTTACTTGTTCCCTACATACTTTCAAAAATGTCACACATGCCCTTGAAACATAAGAATTGCTGTATGTGTTACTACAAAAAAAACTATTTCCATTTATAATGTGTCCTCCTGCGACTGTTATCTCTAGGCAAATGAGTAAAAAAAGATGGGATTGTCATTTTTTGAAGAATTACTAACACCAGGAGTATATTAATATTTTTCATGTTACAAGGGGCGATGACATTATTTGCAAATGTATCCATCATACTGGTTTTTATAGGTACAAATGATGTTACTTTTAAAAAAGGCTTAAAGACAGTAGGAAATTTTGAAATGCAGGTCATGGAGCAACAGACGGTATCAATTGCAAAAGCAGGGATAATAGCCTCATTAAATGCACGTACCTCTGTGTTAGCATGTGCAAACCCTAGTGAATCGCGATATAACCCACGTCTCTCTGTCATTGACAATATCCACCTTCCTCCTACCCTCCTCTCTCGGTACCTTTTGACTTTTCTTTTTTATCCATTAATGTTTTCTTATAATTATTTTAAATTAATTGAACACATTTTGTATGGAACAGATTTGACCTGATATATTTGATACTTGACAAGGCCGATGAGCAGACTGACAGACGCCTTGCCAAGCATATCGTCTCTTTGTTTTTTCAAAATCCAGATGTAAATATTCTTCTTTTGTTTGTGTAATCAATAAGAATTTTTATGTGTTTCTTGACAAACAAAGCCCAATAACTGACCATAAGATATCTGAAGTTTCAAAGTACTTGCAGCTAATATCATCTGCTGGTAATTAGCAAAAATGCCAAATCCAATTAAACATAATGTCAAGTTAGTGTGAAAGTTGGCTGAATTACTCTAAATCAATTCAATCTAATGCATCAAATTAACTCCATGTTTAGATTCGCATCACTTCAATTTGTCCTCAGGTAGGACAGTTAAAATTTGATTTCTCTATTTGATGCAGTACCTAATCATCACTTCATCAAAGTAAGATAGCAGTTGTGTATTAGTTGAAAAGGTCTGAAATAAGAAATCTTAGAAGTCAGTTGCAGTTGTGGTAGAATACTAAATGTTAGTTGCAGTTATGGTAGAGTACTGAATGTTAGTTGCAAAACACAGATGATATTTAGTACTTGATGTTCGATTGTGTGTGGCATATATTTCATTTCTTATCATTTTTTTTGCAGACTTCAGTGCATGAAGTTTTGGATTTACCAACCTTAGTGGCATTTATAAGCTATGCAAAGAAGCACATTCATCCTGAGTTGTCTGATGAGGCAGCTGAGGAACTAACACGGCGGTATGTACAGATGCGCCAGCGTGGCAACACACCCGGTAGCCGCAAGAAGGTACTGTCTATTTCTTTTCGTTGTGAACATTATGTACTTCCATAATGAAAATTAATGGATCTTTTGCTTAGACAAGTTACTTTACCATATTGTCACTAAGGTTGTCATTTCATATTGACATCTTGCTACTCACCTTGATGCTAGGTTAATTTAGGTTTTATAAAAAGGGCTTGTAGAGTAGGTGTAAGGGTGCTAATAAACAATGGAACATATCCTTTTTATTATATTAACCTATGGTTTCTGACATTTGCAAAATCTATGAAATAATGTTACAACATGAGTAATATTGGACGTCTTTCTGCAAATATGGTTAAAATAAATCAAAGGTAGTATATATTAATCACCTATTATAATAAACATACTTTTGTGAGTTCAGGTCATAACGGCCACAGCAAGGCAGATCGAAAGCTTGATTCGTCTCAGCGAAGCACTTGCCCGCATGCGTTTCTCCCCAGTGGTATATAAATTAATTTTCTTGGTTATTTTATTGTTAAGTTTATTGAGGGCTAATCTAACTCTAATTTATAATTGATTAATGAAGGTGGAAGTGGGTGACGTGACAGAGGCATTTCGACTACTTGAAGTTGCACTACAACAGTCTGCGACCGATCATTCCACTGGTACAATTTTGTGTCTGTGTGTGTATAATCTCATTGTTCTAGAGTAATAGTATATTGCACAAACTGTTCCAAGGTATCAGTTATCACATCTGGAGTATTTTTTTTATAAGAAAATAAAATCAAAATTAGCATGATTGAAAAACAAATCCAAAAAAACGAAGACCGGACTTTGGAGAAAGACAATGGCCGGACTATGAAGGGGGGCCCATCCTTCGAGTTCAGTCTTTCTCATTTTAAAAAAATTTCAATTTCAATTCTCAAATGTTAATCTAAATTTGGTTTTTTTTCTCTGAACATAAAAGTTCATACTTGTACTCTCATTTTGGCCTGCATTTCAATATTGCTGATTGACACAAACATTCTAACATTGATTAATCAAGTTGTCAAAAATAGGTTACTGGGAAGCAGAACACTGCAGGAACCATTTGTATAATGAACTTTAACTTTCATTTGATTGGAAAATCTTGGTATGACTGAATACATATATACATTTTCTTAACCTAAAAGGAACAATTGATATGGATCTTATCATGACGGGTATATCTGCAAGTGAGCGTACCCGTCGTGAAAATTTACTTGCTGCTACTCGGAATCTTGTAATGGAAAAGCTTCTGGCTGGTGGACCCTCTTCACGGGTAGTTGAGGTACATACAAATGACTAATTTCACTAATTGTTTCAATGTGTCTTTTTATTTGGTAGAATTAAATTTGATTGGGTGCTTATTATGCTAATCTTACAGTTGCTTGAAGAGCTTAGAAAACAGAGTTCCATGGAAGTACATCTCAGTGATGTAAGTTAATTCAAACTTTCTGATAATTGTAGTTGGATCCAAATCCAACAAGGATTCATCTTGTTGAGTTGCTCAAGCTCAGAATAAATTAAGCTCGTAGATACTATTACCCATTTTGTATGTGCATTCTTTTGTATTTGACCTATTCCTGCATGCATTACAGTACTAGTGGTGTTTTGCTACAATTACAATGAATATTTTTTTGTTATAATCAGGTACTGTACCACAACAGACCAATTCAGTACCACAACAGGCCAATTCAGTACTGTACCAATTCTGTACTGTACCAATTCAGTACTGTAATAATCAGGTACAGTACCACAACAGACCAATGGTTTGCTTGTCTATTTAATGATTTTAATGATTTTTTTTTTTCCCAATTTGTGTAGCTGAAAATTGCCTTGTCTACACTAGTAAGTGAAGGATTGGTGGTGCTTCATGGTGATAGTGTCAAGAGGATCTAAGTGCAGAATGTAAAATGTATATTGCATCTTGAATTTCAATGAAGCACTGATTTTTAATGATGTCCCTAATTTGCACTGATTTTTAAGGATGTCCCTAATTTTACGTATTTGTTAGTTCATGAAATGCTGGACTTATGTTACAAATGGGGCGTGCTAATCGTATGGATTTTAGAAACTATTGTTAGCGTACAAATCTTTTTAGACATTATTGACATTTATACATTGGGTCTTTGGCATGGGGGCACTCATTAATCTGCTTACTGATCTCTTATCAACGATATAAAGTGTAGAAGGTACAGCGGTTGGTTCAATTGTTTTCTGATTGCTTCAAATCTAAGTTGGCGTTAGAGAGACGACAACATAAGCTATCTTTTAGGTTGATCTCATGTTCTACATGTAATCATATTTTATATCCAATTCCTGGTGTCATATTTTAAGCGTGCCTAAACTATGGGCCTCTTAGTATTGTACCTGTACATTGATTTTACTGTAGAGATAACGGTGCCTTGTACAGTACTGGAGTGGACCCAGTCAATCAATGTTTCTAGGGTAAAACACAGGTGGTCTCCGTTTCCATTTGAAATGGAGAGGATTGGAGGTTGGGGAGACCACCTGCACTATGCTTTCAACCAAGTGAACAATAAGAAATGTGCTTGCATTGCATATTTGCATTGTCCAATAGCCCAAAAGGGGCTTAATAGTGAAATCCAATTTTGTTTTTACCCCCTGAAAATCACTTGCTGCGTATAACCTCCATCTATTATTTATTTATTTATTATTTATTTCCAGATCCTTTACCCATCGTAGTCGCATTTTATAGATGCAAATGATTCATCATCTCTTTCCAAACAAGTCTTTATAATTCACCAACTCTACCATGCACACTCTTAGAATAATGTATTTGATCAAGACATTATTGTCATGTAAGGGTCATAATTAATTAATTTGTGCTGGTAAATTAATGTAGTAGCATGGGTTGCTGCGTATTTTTCTGAACAAAAATATGACTACTTCCTTAACATACTATTATTTGTGTAAATGGGACCCCTATTCATTTTAAAAAAATTTGTAATGCATAATTTTCTATATATTTTAGAGTAAAATACTATGAACACTGTAAAATTAATACTCATTCGCAACATGAAAATCTAACTCCGCCTCTATTCATGAATACACTTGATATTCATTATAGACCATAACAATTGTTGCAAAGAAATATCATTTATTTACTGTGCACCCATCTACAGGTTTTCCACCGGAAGGCGCACACGCATGTTAAATACATGGAATTATAAAAAGGTTAAAAAAGTCAATGGGTGGTCTTTCATTTTCTATATTTTGAAAATAGTTGCTTGCATTTACTAAGGAGTAACAGCAGGAATTTCTTTGAATCATCCACAATTTTGGGATAGTTTTGCAGTGCATCCTTCGTCGAGTATAATTGTTTGATATATTTAATAACATTGTCGGTTTTAGAAAAAGAGGACTAATGACTGCACTGCACCTAGGGCTGATTAATGAGTGAGCATGAGTGAGTTGGGGCATGCTGATGCTCGGCTCATTTAGTTAATGAGCGATAATGAGTGAGTTGATAATGAGTGAGTTGTTAATGAGTGAGTTATGAGCAACTGATGAGCGAGTCACGAATTGTGAGCAAGCTAAGAAATCAAAAACTAATTTTCATTTATAGAATTTAACAAATTGTCATAATCCAATATAATTAAACATTACATAATTTAACATAAAAATGTTTATAAGCAAATTTATCAATTTAAATTTAGGCTGGAGTAGTGGAGCACTGGAGCATTATTTATCACTTTTAATTTTTGGATTGAGTATGGAGCGTAAGTTTAGGTTAGGAGATTTTTTATTTATTCAATTTTAATTTTAATTCAAGAAATTGGGATTAAATGTGGCATAATTAGATGTGGCAGTTCCTTAATAATCGAGTTATGAGCGAGTTGGGGTATGCTCATGCTCAGTTCATTAAGTTAATAAGCGATAATGAGCGAGTTATGAGCGAGTACGTCACAAGTTATGAACAATTTGTTCACCCCTAACTGCACCTTCTTATATTCATTTCTTGTTATATATATTTTTTAAAAGTGTTCATACCTTACGTTATTTGAAACAAAAACTGTAAAATCTGTATTATAATTTATTCGACAGTATATTTAACTTGAACTAATAATATTAGAAAAAAAAATAGTAAACATTTTGTATATTAGGTGTAAATATTTGTGAATTCAGAAATAATTCTTTGTATGTTAAGTATAAATATTTTGAAAGTGCAAATGAGGCATGCAAAATATGAGATGTAAAAATATTTTCTCTTTAATGTATACACACGACAACATGCTCATCATGTTGTCTACAAATATTAGTCCTACTTGATTAAATATGAATCACACACAAATTTTAATTTTATACATAATTTATAGTTACACAAAGATATATATATATATATATATATATATATATATATGAACACATTCATATTGACTGACAAGTCAAAAGACAAGTAGAGATCCTCTTAATTTACGTATAAACCTAGCTAGCAAGTAAATTTGTGTTGACTAGACAAGCCGATGCGAAGCCCGTGGGAGTTTTAAATCGACGAAAAGCATTAAATTTTCCTGCATGTATAAATATAATGGCGTCACATGTGATTCATGAAATTAAAGTTTAGGGGTGGTTGAATCTTTCAATTACGAAATACACTCGTGTACAACTCCAAATTAATATTTCACTCGAGATATTTGTTTCCTTGCATCTTGAGTTTATTAATGGAACTTTTAATTACAATTACTATTACTGAAAAATACTTCGTTGTTAGTTCAAATTGCAATCTGTAATCGGCTTCTGAACCGATGACTATGATCACTTGACATTCGGGAGGAAACAGAGCTGTGGCTCAAATTTTGTAGGCAGAGGTCGTGTATGCTCAAGCCGGTTGATTGAGGGTTTAGTATGAGTTATTTGAGATAGTTTTGTAGTTTTACACACATCTTATTTGTACTCCTAGTAGCCACTACTGGACTTTCAAAAAAAAAAGACTATGATCACACTCAAAGTGATAGTGAATTACATAAAGTTTTGACTGAGGTTTTTCCTTCTTTTCTCACTTTTATACTTAATTATTATGATAAACATGTTATTATTGTCCAACTTTATATTTTAATGCATGAACCATATTTTGAGACTATTTTACATCATATGGAGTAAGAATTAGGTAGATCAAAATTACAGAGTATCAGTTTTAAATCTCTGTTACAGTCCGTATGGTCCAATACGGACCAGAGGGCTGCTACGGACCAAGAACTTAGCCAAATACGCATTAATCCAGGAGTGACACATGGGCAATACGGTCCATATGACCCAATACAGACCGTATCCGAGGCATCCTTTGGAGAATAACTGCCACAGCTGTCGCCATACCAGATTTCTTGGACTCTATTGATCTCCAGACACCCCTCCATTCTTATATAAGGCCCTCTGGTCAGAGAGAACATTTGTCTTTGATCATTTATTATTTTTCATTATATAGTGAGAAGAGATGAGTGATAGAATAGAAAGTAGAGTACTCCTTGCATGGTTGTATCTCTATCTTACTTTCTTGTAAACATGCCGTCCTGTGGCTGAGTTTATATTTCTAGGGTTGGCATGTAAACCTTATTACTCTTGATGTTTATTTTCGAATGATCTTAGTTTAGTCATTGTTGTTTGATTGCTTTTACGCTTTATGTTCGATCTTTCTTGATTTTATTTTACTAGTCTATACTGCTTTGTGATGCCCACAAATGGAAGTTAGTCACGATTAGGCTAGTCAAATCAGGGTAAGAAATGATAAAAATATTATATTATTGGTGGAGCCCTTAGCAAGGAAAGTCTTTAGTTGGAACAACAAAATTATACATGGGAGTCTTGACATTCGTCTGCGAATGTCGCATTGCTTGGCCTTACCATGAGGACACCCTATAGGATCAGGGACATGATCAAGTGAAGGTTGTGACTATGGGCTAATCACAGATCTCTTTGCATCGATTGAGTCAAACTCCATGGGGGAAGTCTCGGTTGATAGTGTGACTGTGCAGTGATAGTCGTAGCTAGAGAAGAAAAATTGTCACGGCGTAACTAGTCACGTCACGAAACGTCACGTCACGTCACGTGTGTCTTTACGTGATGTGACTCGCGTATCGCGTGACGTGACCGTATTCCAGTGAAAATTACATGTCACGTCACGTCACGCGAACCATTCACGTCACGTCACATCACGGTATGAAACATAGAGTATTCAACTTTTTTGGTATGTATAGAGTATTCAGATTTTTCTTTAGTGTAGGTTTAATTATACTGGTACTTATGTAATACTGATTTTTATTCTCTCTAGTTTAGTCTTATGAATGTTTTTAATTTGAATTTTTAAAGTAATGTCAGATGCCCACTAGTCTTTCCTAAAAAAATAATTCTCGCAAAATTATTTACTTATTTTAGAACTTTTCATGTTTTTCATATTTTTTTCTAAATTTTCAACAACTTAAATTAAATATAAAAAATTGACATGATTAATTTACGTTACGTCACGTGTCAACATGCCACGTATGGTCACGATGTGACTACGCGTGACGTGACCATCTGCCACTATTTTGGTCACGTCATGTGAAAGAAAAAGTTGATCACGTCACGTCACGTGACCAAATCACGGTGTGTTTGTCATGTCACGACACGGCGTGTCACGTATTTTCTTCTCTACAGGTAGCCACTAAGTACGGATTAGAAACACTCTTACAATAACTGAAAACCTACATCAAATGGGATAGAACAATCAAATCAGATAGAAGTAACAACGATATGCCAAAAACTCTAGAAATTCACACCATTATCTACTTGCTTACTTTTAATTTTCGTTGAATACTTTTTATCATTGACCAGATCTCAAACTCAAATTGTCAGATTTCGACTAGCCTTTTGAAGGATTGTGATTTAGTCGCTCAAACTGTAGATCTTATTTCCTGTGGATCGACACTTGATATACTACTCGATAGAATTATGCTCTTGTAATCTGACTCAGTGGGAAACGAGTATAAATTTTATTAGCCTACTGAGTGCACTCACATGTTGGCGCTCATCAATTACTATCGTCCTGATAGGAAATGTATACACATGTCATCGGTCAAAACCGATGGCGTTAATTACTTATGCCAACGGTAGCGCACAATCGGCTAGACGGTGTTGACTACCTAACACCATCTCTTTCGTTTTGCAACTGATGACAAATGTAATTAACTCTGTTTGTTAAGTTTTATCAGTTGATTGCAAAAATGTCTTACACCATCTACTTTTTTTGAGTTGGCGTCGACAGGTCCTAGTTTGCCATCTGTTATTTTTTTTAACTGTTGGTGATATATATGGAGAGATGAGCTAACTTGCTTTGGAAAGTAAAGATGATATTTTACTTTCCACTCATATCTCTATTTTTAAAGTTTAAATAGTCGATTCGAACCTTCCAACATGTTTTTCATATTGAAATGTGCTTGGAGACCAAATTTTACATTTTTTGAAATTTTTTTTACCATTTTTCAGAATTTTTAAAAATCACAATTTTTCATTAAATAAAAAATAATAAAAATTCAGAATGGATCGTAAACATTAAACTTACGTATTTTCGCCAAATTCATTCAACTCATGATACTTAATTTTGAATATAAATTCTTACCGCCGTTCTTTTTAATTAAATTGACAGCTATCGTTAATTACAACTTTATACGGGTACCGTACAGGAGTACCTCTAGCTTCGTATATGCATGCAGTAACGATGACAATCTTTCAGAGACTTGAGGAAATTATATATTAATGTACACTATATATATAAAGGGGAAAGGCAGTATGCAATAAAATTCAGTATTGATAAATTATATATTGTTGTTGAACATTTATTGGAGATTTATTTAACACTATATATATAGCCACATTGTGTACAGACTCCCAACAAGTTGGATTATTAATTAATTAGTAAATTTAGATTTAGATTATTATTAATCTAGCTTATAGTATGAAAAGAAAGTTATATTATTAATTAATAAAAAAGTTACCAAACTAATTAAAGGGAGTACTATTGAAGCTTTTTGTAAAGAGTCACTTTCAACGACTACTCAAGTAATAAGCAATCATGTATTATTGACACAGCTAGCTAATGAAGGTGACATGTCAAAGATGCAATTTGTGATCAACCACTACTCGAAAAAGCAATCTAATAGTAATAGATGAAGAAATTATGATGCTTGTGTGAGACTTTCTTTTTCCCTTTTTGAAAAGCTATAAAGGAAATTAATTTTATCAGAAGCAAGCAGTCCCATGAGTCAAACAAATTTGAAGTTCCCTCTGCAACAAAAATTCAATTAATTGTTTTTTTTTTCGGATTAACTATTTAGTAAATGACTAATACTTATGTGGATATATATATATATATATATATATATATATATATATATATATATATATATATATATATATATATATAGTAGAACTAGGGTGCTCCTAAGAGTACCAAACTCCTTTGTACTCCTAACTCTAAAATTTATCCGATTAACTTCGAACGACAAATCCAAACCGTTGAAATTCTTCTACCTTACGAGTGATGCATCTACATGTGAAAATTTTTAAGTTTCGAACTAATTTAGTATAAAGTCAAGTGGTCAAAAGGCTTCCAAAAAATAAATGCATTAAAATTAATTTAGAAACCTTCTAATTTTGACCACTTGACTTTGTACTAAATTAATTCGAAACTTTAAAATTTTCACATGTAGGCACATCACTCGTAAGATAGAAGGATTTCAACGGTTCAGATTCGTTGCTCGAAGTTAATCCGATAGATTTTAGAGTTAAGAGTACAAAGGAGCTTGGTACTCCTAGGAGCACCCTAGTTCTATATATATATATGCTGTTGTCAAGTGCCCAAGCTATATATAGAGATATATAAGTTATCAAAAGGAATATGGCTTGAAGTTACCAGGAAATGCGCTCATTTTTCATATGGGCAAATTACGTTTTGCATGTTTTTGCTAACATGGGCACTCGAACTCTGCAAATATATACGATCAATGTGCAACGTACGTCCTATATATCAAACATGCAATATTGATCCAACGTCTCAGCTTGTAAACAAGCTCCTTTCCTTAATTTTCTAGAAGAAATATTTAACTGATGCAAATTTGTGTATATAAATAAGGGAATTGTTGCTGATGGACCTTACACATACACCTTTCAAAACAAATTAAGTTCTTTTTTCAACAAGTGTGTCCTTTTTCAACCAATATTCCCATTTTTTTTAAAGCAGCTCCTTGTATTGCTTGCTTATTTACAGTCTTTGCATGCATGTTGCAATATAATATAGCTACATTTCCCTCAACCTTCAAAAAAAAAAAATTAGCTGCATTTGCAGCAAGAAAAACAGTATACAAGAGAGAACACAGCAAACTCTTGTGCATATTTTGGTTGAAGAACAGGTATTTGCACTACATAGACAAGTATATGTTGTTATGAAAATGGCAAACGTGACCATATATTACATCTAGAGCGCTCCTTGTATCCAAAAACAAACAACCTGAATACATATTACGTACACTCACCTTGTGATGTATACTTTTTTTTGTGTGCTAGCTGATTTAGATGGCGACGGTCAACAATTGTTATTAATTATCCTCATAGTACGTAGCAGTAGTGCATGTGTTGGATACACAGTTGTACATATGTACCAATCGGGTACAAAATCCCTGTTTTTTTGAACCGTCTTTGTCTTATATTAATAATTTGATTAATCTATGACAGATGCACGCCCAATAATTTAGTTGCTTGTCACAGTACTGTTCTCAAAAACAATAAATTAATCAAAAAGACAAGAAAGGGATGTCCCCATTGCAAGTCTCATATTAACTCAGCAGCATTTTCCTTTACAAATATTATTACAAGACAATATATAGTAGTTACAATTATAGATATACTTGACAAAGGTTCGTTGTAACAAAAAAAAAAAAAGATTACGAATCATTATTACATTCACACCCATAAAATTCTCTATATTAAATTTTGAAAAAAAAAAAAAGAACGAAAACAGAAGAAAACGATAAAAAAAAATTAACATAAATTTGGGTCAATGCCAAAAGTAAAAAATTTCATCTACACATTATCTTCATATATATCTGCAATTAATATATATATATGGCACCTGATTGCAACTTTTTTAATTGCTGTATCTTTTCAGAAAAACTCGACATCAAAATCTCCTTCAAATCCCCGTATCTCGGCATGCTCTTGCCATGAATGTGCACCAAATTTAGGCTCAAAATGCTCTTCCCCCAAAATTGTATTTCCTATATGGGTTACTGAGTCCCAATTTAGTACCTCATTTCCACTGACACTACTGCAATTCCAGTTACTACCTCCACTGTTACTTGAACTCTCACCATATCCACCATATTCACACAACTCAGAGCTATTATTTACTCCATAAAACCCCATGCTAGCTGTGAAATATTGCTGTTCAAAGTTTGGAAACACTTGTTCTACTTGACTCGATAGGATGGTTGCGGTGTCCGGTTTCTCCTCTTGAGATTCTGTTGCATCTCCTGCTATAGGCTTGTGTGTTGTCGGGTCAATTCCACGCTGCCTCAGTTTTTTCTTCAAGCTCGAGTTCCAGAAGTTCTTTATCTCATTATCTGTTCTTCCCGGTAATTGAGATGCAATTTGAGACCACCTAAGTGTAAAATTTCAAACATTAATTATAATTCAAAATTGGATAATATACATTTATGTTAGAAAATTGTACCCATTATTATTTTTTCTACGGGCCAATTAGACTGCCCGGTAAATAGGTCTAAAAAATGAGTAGAAACATTATGATCATAGCTTGATTGATGCTAGAATATGAAGCTATACATACAACAAATATAGAAAAAAAAAGCAGGGAATGTGAGGTTTTTTGTAATTATATATGGTACCTACCTATTTCCTAAGATTTCATGTAGACTAATAATCAAGTCTTCCTCTTGTTGTGAGAAGCTTCCTCTCTTGAGGTCTGGTCTAAGGTAGTTTATCCACCTCAGTCTGCAGCTTTTTCCACATCTTTGCAATCCTATATAAATTAATTAATCACACAATCCAAGGAAAATAAAAGTTGTGATTCTGAATACATTAAATAGAATATGCATTCCATGAATATGAAATATATAATTACAATACGTACCTGCTAGTTTAGGTACAGAGCTCCAGCATCCAACCCCATATCTGATGATGTGATTGTAAAGCTTCTCATCCTCCTCAGGAGACCATAAACCTTTCCTCAGCTTCTGCTTTGGGGCAGCATTGCATGACTGATGTCCCATTACTTGATTAATTAATTTCCTCTCTTGCCTAGTTATTCTTATGAGTTGAAGGTGAAGGAAAGGAGATGATCAATTCAATATAATGGGCCAACTGAAATAATGTTTTTCAACCGCGATGTTAACTTGATGAGGAATGGATATTTATATATAATATGAGGGGCCGTTACTGTCTCATGCTTAATTAAGACTCAAGAGAGAGAGAGAGAGCACTCAAGTGGTTTTGAAGCAAGCTCACTTTGGCTGTCTTTGAGAGACAATAGATTGGATTTTAAGGTACCTTCAATTATAGGAAAAGTGGAAATATATAGAACTAATGCCACAAGAAATAATAACTAGATGGATATGCAATGCAAGGGAAAGAAAAAAGTGAAAAGTGAAGGTATATATGAATCAAGAAAGAAAATTTGCTTTCTAGTGTTAGTTAGGATCTGACCTTATACGCTTACCGTCAGATCGAATTCATCATTTCGAACCAAATAGTACAACATCCTTTTCATTTCTGTGCAAGCAAGTCTATTTAAATATACAACTGGATATATATATGATGAGGAAACGATCGAAAATGGTAAAAATTTATATATTCCACTAACTTATTCTTAAAAGAAATATCTATTTTTGCTTCCTTTATTTTCACCATAATGCAACTTTAAATCTAACTTCCAGCCAGTGTTACAGCGAGAATCGATCGTGTCTGCCACATTTGAATAAGCAATATGTGGAAATAAATCTGCTGCGATTCTTTGGGTCCCTACCTTTTCAGATCAAACCATTCATTTTTTTTAAATGCACGAATCTCAAAGCAGTTGATTTTATGTACGAATCTCAAAACAAATGAATGATTTGATTTGGACAAGCAGGGACTTGCAATTCCAAAGAATCGCAGCAGATTTGTTTCCGCAATATGTAAGTTAATAAGATTGAAATCTAATATAAATTAAACCATTGAAAGTGATTAATTTGAGAACTTTTAAGTCTCGATATATTTATGCATAAATAATACATCAATTAATTGTACAATATATATGGGGACGAGATGAAGCTGAACAAAACTGGGTGACAAGAAATTAAACATAAATATCTTTAGTCGTGGTAATTGGCTCCCTTAAAATAAGTAATTAACTTTCAGTATTAATTATATGATGGATATATCATATAAGTTCATCTGATTTTAAAGTCCATTAAACATATAAATTCGCTTAAACATAGTCGTCCGACACAATTTGTGATGAGTCTTGCATTTAGTTTAATTAAGAGACACAAATTTAAATCTAGCATATCATGATATATACATATCAGCTAAGTAGTTATTTTGATTTACAACTCCATTAATTATAACTTGGTAGTCTCTAACAAGCATTTCAAAAAAAAAAAATTATATGCAAGTAGAGTGGGAAAAATGGCACGGCGGAGCCGGTTCCGTCACGGAACGGTATGGTTACGGCACGGCACGTGTGACTTTTCCGTGTCTTGACCATTCGCGTACTGTGACCATCTTTTGAAAATTTCAGCACAGCACGTCATGCTAAAAATCCGGTCACGGCACTGCACGACACGTGGTCACGTGTAATTATGACAGTTAAGTCTTGATCAAATAGTGAATCTTGAATAAACTAATCTAAATATGAAAAAATAGTTAAATGTGAGAAACGTGACTAGTTACGTTTGGACACGGCACGCAAACGGTCACGGCACGGCACGGAACGACACATTTTTTCCACTCTATCTGTAAGCCTACTTGATTAAGGTGATTTTTTTTTAAAAACATGGTTCGGCACAGCGAGTGATGATGACTTACTCACCATTTTTAAGAGTCAAATTCAAACCTAGAAAAATGTTTTCAGCTAAGTATTAAGAATTAAAAGATCTCAGTCCCTTTGTTTCATAAAACAAGAAGAAGATAAAGTTACTAACTTGTCCATTATTACTTTTTTTTTTTAGTTTCAGTTTGATCTTTCAATCAATTGAAATTGATTTTAATTTAGTGCAAGGTGATCTCTTTCCCACGTCACTCATTTAAATGTGATTCAGCGTATCTCATAATTAAAAAAAAAATGCGATGCACAATTGGTAAAGGTTTTTTGTTTTTTGTGTTTTTTTAGAGCTTGACAGAGAGGCTGTCAAGGAACACTATTGGTAAAGGTGAGAGGCTAATTAATGATATCATGCCGTTTGATTTCACTAGCTAGCTATAGCTAGTCTATGTGAAAATTTCACATTTTAATTATTCTATTATATATGATTTATGTGTTGGGGAATCATGAAGGCCAAACAATTACGTCTTATCTAGAGATCAAACAATTACATCTCATCTAGGGGTCAAACACTTACACCCCGGGGAAGAAGAAACAATCCCCACCTTAACCTAAGGACCGCCCTATGCCAAAGCCGACTCATATAAACATAATCATAAGTGCGGAATACAATACCTGATTCCATAACGTTGGCCATGGAATCCTCAACTGCGAAGAATCGTCTCCGTGAGCACGAGACTCGTCTTCTACGGCAAGAAGCCCTTCTCTCCTCGCCTTTGGTTGTATGGTCGTAGACTAGGTCTTCCAAAGCAACAAGATCGCCTCTTGAGAATTCCTCTCCAATTTTCTAAATGGAATTCTCCTCTCAATTCTTTGATGGTGGAAGAAAGGAGAAGGCACTCAATTTCTGTAGAAGAATAACTTCTGAAAAGAGTTGGTTATCTTGTGCCTTGGGGACCCATCTATATATAGTTTACACATTCTGGCAGCGCGACTGCGGGTGGTCCACCCGCACTGGATCTCACTGCGTCCGCACTGAGATGATTCGCGTCCAAATAACCGCCTTAAAACTCAGCCCCAAATTTTCACTAAGTCCCCAGTGCGTCCGCACTGGATCCCAGTGCGTCCGCATTACGCTCGGACTTTTCTGAATTGAACTTCAGAACCTGAGTGCGTCCGCACTCAGGTCCAGTGCGAGTGAACCACCCGCACTAGGCTCCCTGAAAACTCCCAGAATTTGGCTAAGTACTGAGTGCGTCCGCACTCAGATCCAGTGCGGGTGAACCACCCGCACTGGACACCAACTGCGTCCGCACTGGGGTTCCAGTGCGTCCGCATTACGCTCGGACTTTTCCTGGGTTGTCCGAAGTTCTCAAAATTTGGCTAAGTACTGAGTGCGTCCGCACTCAGATCCAGTGCGGGTGGAGCACCCGCACTGGGAGCCCAAAATATTTCCAGAATTTGGCTAAGTACTGAGTGCGTCCGCACTCAGATCCAGTGCGGGTGGACCACCCACACTGGGCACTGACTGCGTCCGCACTGGGATCCAGTGCGGGTGGACCACCCACACTGGACGTCCAAAAGGCAGTTTTCTCAATTGCAAATTTCAGAATCAGTCCATCAATGATTTGATCTTTGCCCAAATTGTTATACACACTTATGGACCACATCCTAATGAATACATAGATTGTCTAATATCTTAATTCCATATTAGATCACTTTAATTGTGACAATCTATTGACAGTAAACAATTCATAATTATATTACATATATGCTCAACGTTGGATTAAGATCCAACAATCTCCCACTTGAGCAATATGTTATACTCTTTTAATTATGTATTGTCAGCCTTATGTGCGCACATACTTTTCTGTCATCCTTATGTATTCCCAAACCAATTCCGTCCATCAATCATATTAGCAAAGGACTAAAGCGGCTTTCGTCACATTTATTTTAGTCGCAACTCAACCATCAATAGTCACAGTACTAATATAACTAAATGACATGCATCATGATGTGGATGTGTAGCATAGAAATTACACGCAATTGTGATCTTACGTGCCAATTTCTAACTATGTCTCCCACTTAAAACTTGAAACTAAATTTCATAAACTTATTGTAAAATGCAAAATTCAACTAAACAATTTGCAAACACATATCCAAATCTGAGGTCAAACTTAAAATAGAGACAGAAATCAAATAAAATACTTTTGCAAAACAATGCATATTACACAAGGAACTTGTTTTATGTTACAAGTTACATATCCTAAATAAGTAAATAGAACATCAAAATAAACAATTAACAAACTCCCACTAAAACTGAATTTTCCTAACCGGAATTACTCCCATATGAGCAACATGCTCTTCAAACTTATTGGGTGGTAATCCTTTAGTAAGTGGATCCGCCAACATAGAGTTTGTCCCTATATGTTCTATTGACAACTGACTTTTCTGTACTCTCTCTTTTACAATCAAAAATTTAATGTCAATGTGCTTGGACTTTGACGAACTTCGATTGTTATTTGCGTATAGCACGGCTGAGTTATTGTCACACAACAATTTTAGTGATTTCTCTATAGACTCCACTATGCGCAGCCTAGTGACAAAATT
The DNA here is from genome assembly GCA_964058825.1 of Carex arenaria. Lineage (NCBI taxonomy): Eukaryota > Viridiplantae > Streptophyta > Magnoliopsida > Poales > Cyperaceae > Carex > Carex arenaria. The sequence continues at coordinate 18,463 of CAXKVW010001338.1, read as the reverse complement.
GCATAGCCATACACCATGATTCGATGCTTCATAACATGCAATGAATTCTGCGGCCATTGTGGAAGATGCTATAAGTGATTGTTTAGCACTCTTCCACGAAATAGCTCCTCCAGCTAACATGTAAATGTAGCCGGATGTCGATTTCATGCTATCTTGGCATCCTCCAAAATCAGAGTCGGTATACCCAATGACCTCTAGCTTATCCGACCTCCGATACGTGAGCATGTGGTCTTTTGTTCGCTTCAGGTACCTCAAGACCTTTTTGGCTGCTTTCCAATGATCTAGACCTGGATTTGACAAGTATCGGCCCAACATGCCAGTGATGAACGCAATATCTGGACGCGTACACACTTGTGCATACATTATGCTCCCAATAACTGAGGCATATGGATACTTTTGCATTACTTCCTTCTCTATAGGATTCTTTGGGCATTGGCTGAGACTAAATTTGTCTCCTTTTGCCACAGGGGTATTTCCTGGTTTACTGTCTTGCATGCCATACCTTTTCAGGACCTTTTCGATATAATTCCTTTGGGACAATCCTAATATACCTTGGGTTCTATTCCTCAGTATCTCAATCCCTAGGACAAATGATGCATCACCAAGATCTTTCATCTCAAAATTCTTCATCAGAAATTTCTTGGTCTCATGCAACATATTTATATCATTGCTGGCAAGCAATATGTCATCCACATATAAAACCAGGAACACGAACTTACTCCCACAGAACTTGAGGTATATACACTCATCCACAACATTTGCCTCAAAACCAAATGACATAATCACGTTGTGAAATTTGTAGTACCATTGACGAGACGCTTGCTTTAGTCCATAGATGGATTTCTTAAGTTTGCACACCATAGACTTTGCATCTCCCGATACATAGTTTTCTGGTTGCACCATATAGATCGTTTCTTCAATGTCACCATTTAGAAACGCTGTCTTAACATCCATCTGATGAAGCTCTAAATCGAAATGCACAACTAATGCCAATATAATCCTCAAAGAGTCTTTCAATGAAACCGGAGAGAAAGTATCTTTATAATCGATGCCTTCCTTTTGTGTAAAACCCTTAGCGACAAGACGCGCCTTAAATTTCTCCACATTACCTTTCGAATCCCTCTTGGTTTTAAATATCCATTTGCAACCAATCGGTTTCGCACCTGATGGTAATGCGACAATTTCCCAAACGTCATTGTCAGCCATAGATTTTATTTCCTCATTCATGGCATCGATCCACTTTTGAGAGTTAGAGTTTTGCATAGCTTGTTGTAAATTTATGGGGTCATTTTCCAACATGCCAACATCAAACTCATGTTCTTGAAGGTAAACTACATAATCCGAAGATATTGCAGACCTTTTCTCTCTAGCAGATCTTCTTATTGGCACTTCTAAATTTTCTTGAGAATTTCCATCATTGTCTACAACAATCTGGCCAACAACAACATCATCTATAATTTCTGGAATTTCTCTTTGTGCTGTTTGATCTTGTTGAGTTTGGTCTTCAATAATGGTTTCGTTTTCGACAATTGTGTTTTGAGTAAAGATGGGTTCAATGTCCACAAAACTCTCAACACCTGAGGGAATGTTTGCACATTCCTCTTCGAATTCAAAATCCATTATTGTATCTCCCCCCGCAAACTCAACATCCTCAAAAAATTTTGCATTTCCCGTCTCAAAAACTGAATGTTCTGTAGGATTATAAAACTTAAAACCCCTTGATCGCTCGGGATACCCAATAAAATAACAACTAACAGTCCTTTCATCCAGTTTCTTCTCGTGCGGCCTATAAGGCCTTGCCTCAGCTGGACATCCCCATACACGCAAGTGTTTTAAATTAGGCTTTCGCCCATTCCAAATTTCATATGGGGTTTTGTTAGTTGCTTTAGTGGGTACTCTATTTAGGATATATGCTGCTGCCTTTAAGGCTTCACCCCATAGATTTTGTGGTAAAGTAGTACGACTCATCATACTTCTTACCATATCCTTAAGCGTTCTATTGCGCCTCTCAGAAACACCATTCATTGCCGGTGAACCGGGCAATGTATACTGAGGCACAATTCCGCATTCATCTATGAACTGTGCAAAAGGCCCTCGACATTGCTCACCCGATCCATCATATCTGCCGTAGTATTCACCACCACGGTCAGATCTAATGGCCTTAATGCGTTTGTTAAGTTGTAACTCAACTTCCGCTTTGAAACTTTTGAACATGTCAAGGGCTTGAGCATTTTCTTTAATTAAATATATGTAGCCATATCTTGAATAGTCGTCTATAAAACTAATAAAATACCGCTGACCATTTCTTGTAGCCGTTGGAAACGGACCACAGATATCGGTATGAATTAATTCTAAAACTTCTGAACACCTTTTGGCTTCATATTTTCTGAAATTGGTTTGTTTCCCTTTTATGCAATTAATACAATCATTAAGATCTGAAAAATTTAAGGGTTCAAGAATTTCATTAGACACAAGACGTTCAATTCTACGTTGAGAAATGTGACCTAATCGCTTGTGCCATAATGTAGCTGAATTCTCATTAGTTAATTTTCTTTTCTTACTATTTGTATCCACATGCAAGGCTTCAATATAAGAACTATTGACATCCAAAGAATATAGATTATCATAAACCGAAAGAAAACCAGAACCAACTTGTTTTGAATCATGAAACAAACTGAATTTTCCATTTCCAAAAGTACAAGTAAATCCATACTTATCCAAAGCAGAAATAGAAATTAAGTTACGTCTAAAAGACGGTACAACAAATGTCTCATACAAATTCAAATAAAATCCTGATTTTAACAATAATATATAAGTCCCAATAGCCTCCACCTCAACTTTATTGTCATCGCCCACAAAGATGAATCTTTCATCATCACTTGGCTTCCGGCAATTTAGGCAGCCCTGCAAAGATATACTTATGTGAGTAGTTGCACCTGAATCTATCCACCAAGTATATCTAGATACAGAAGATAAATTAACTTCCGTACAAACCATAACAAGAGATTTACCTTTCTTAGCACACCATGCGTGATAATTCTGGCAATGAATCTTCTTGTGTCCAACCGCACCACAAAAGTAACAGGGATTTTCAGATGTGGCAACTTTCTTGCCCTTATCCTGTTTCTTATTGGTGGTCAATGCAGCATCCTTATTATCCTTAGTCTGATTGGATTTCTTACGCTTAGCCGGTCCCTTAGATTTGGAAGTAGTAGCAACATGGGCACTTTCTGTCTTATCCTGTTTCAGTCTTTCCTCTTCTTGCACACAATGTGAAATGAGCTCATTAAGTGTCCATTTTTCCTTTTGACAATTATAGCTCACCTTAAACTGTCCAAAGTGTGAAGGAAGGGATATCAATGCTAAGTGCACCAAGAGATCATCAGAAATCTCTAATTTAAATGCCCTTAGTTTTGAAACAACATTAGACATCTCCATGATATACTCCCGAATACTTCCCTTTTCCTTATACTTCATTGAAACAAGTTTCGTCAAGAGTGTACCAATTTCAGACTTTTCATTCTTGACAAACCTTGTCTCAATTTCGGCCAAATATTCCTTAGCGTTAGTAATCCCATCAGTAATCGAGCCTCTAAATACCTCTGGAATGGACCTTTTCATAATCATTAGACTCACTCTATTGGATCTGTCCCACCTCTCCTTCCCCTTCTTTTCTTCAGGGGTAGAGGTATCAATAATGGTGGGACAGGCCTCTCTGAATGCTAAGTCTAAATCCATGACACCGAGAGTTATCATAACACTCTCCTGCCAATACTTGAAATTGGAACCATTCAACATCAGAATATCTTTAAGGCTAGTAGTAATGCTAGCTGAAAAATACGAACAAAAAACACACAAAACAACCACGATTTAGTGAAAAAAAAAATTTCTGAATTTTATAAATTATATTCAAATAAAGGCTAAATAATTTCCATCAGTAACAAAGCATCGCTTTCCATTAATTTGCCACCGGAGGGTAACGAATTAATTTCTTATGATACTTTGGCGCAATAATAAAGCATTGATGATTTAGTAACATATCGACAATATGCCTTCCGGAGGGCCGACTTATTGATATATGTAATAAGACATAATAATCATCACTACACTTTATTATCACTTAATTGTACATATAATTTCAACAACCATTATCTTCCGGAGGGCCGATAAATAATTGCTTCCATCAAATGCACATCTAATTTCCTTTTATACAATGAATATAAATTAACTTTGTCAAAAGAGGCACCGGAGGGTACGATAGTGACTCAATCAATTCAATTCAAGATATATATAACACCTTAATGCCTCTATAAGAACTATAATTTATACCTTAGCCATAAAATAAAAGTCCAATTAAATAAATATATATATATAATTGCATCAAAACAATTGTATTCATTTTCAGATTTTTTTTTTCCCGAGTATAGTGCAGACGCACTTAGGATGAGTGCGTCCGCATTGTCCTTATTATTATTTTAGTGTTTCGAATTTAAGGGGAAAACAGAAAAATAATTACAATTGTTATGCTGAATTATGACATGATCTAGAGAGACAAACTTTAAAATTGGAAGCACCTTTAAATAACATTTCAAATTTAGAAATTTCTTTCTAACTTTGTATATCCCTAATTCCAAAATTGCCCAGAAAATTGCCAAATGAATGGCATGCGGAATTTCATGCGTGCCATGGTAGGCCACATAAAAGATTCCAAGACCGAATCTTGATTAGGTATATTGCGATTTCTGATGGAAATCTTCGAGCAATCCCTAATCAAACTTAATAACTGAAATCTGAGCAATAAGGACCTTAATTTTGAGCTATCCAAACTCTAATTTTCAGATCAAAACCAATCAAGAAAATCCAACAAAAAATCAACGAAAAATCATCAATTCAAAACCTAATTCTCTCTAGATCCAAAGACCTAATCCTTCAGCATAGGGAGGCTCTGATACCACTTGTTGGGGAATCATGACGGCCAAACAATTACGCCTTATCTAGAGATCAAACAATTACATCTCATCTAGGGGTCAAACACTTACACCCCGGGGAAGAAGAAACAATCCCCACCTTAACCTAAGGACCGCCCTATGCCAAAGCCGACTCATATAAACATAATCATAAGTGCGGAATACAATACCTGATTCCATAACGTTGGCCATGGAATCCTCAACTGCGAAGAATCGTCTCCGTGAGCACGAGACTCGTCTTCTACGGCAAGAAGCCCTTCTCTCCTCGCTTTTGGTTGTATGGTCGTAGACTAGGTCTTCCGAAGCAACAAGATCGCCTCTTGAGAATTCCTCTCTAATTTTCTAAATGGAATTCTCCTCTCAATTCTTTGATGGTGGAAGAAAGGAGAAGGCACTCAATTTCTGTAGAAGAATAACTTCTGAAAAGAGTTGGTTATCTTGTGCCTTGGGGACCCATCTATATATAGTTTACACATTCTGGCAGCGCGACTGCGGGTGGTCCACCCGCACTGGATCTCACTGCGTCCGCACTGAGATGATTCGCGTCCAAATAACCGCCTTAAAACTCAGCCCCAAATTTTCACTAAGTCCCCAGTGCGTCCGCACTGGATCCCAGTGCGTCCGCATTACGCTCGGACTTTTCTGAATTGAACTTCAGAACCTGAGTGCGTCCGCACTCAGGTCCAGTGCGGGTGAACCACCCGCACTGGGCTCCCTGAAAACTCCCAGAATTTGGCTAAGTACTAAGTGCGTCCGCACTCAGATCCAGTGCGGGTGAACCACCCGCACTGGACACCAACTGCGTCCGCACTGGGGTTCCAGTGCGTCCGCATTACGCTCGGACTTTTCCTGGGTTGTCCGAGGTTCTCAAAATTTGGCTAAGTACTGAGTGCGTCCGCACTCAGATCCAGTGCGGGTGGAGCACCCGCACTGGGAGCCCAAAATATTTCCAGAATTTGGCTAAGTACTGAGTGCGTCCGCACTCAGATCCAGTGCGGGTGGACCACCCACACTGGGCACTGACTGCGTCCGCACTGGGATCCAGTGCGGGTGGACCACCCGCACTGGACGTCCAAAAGGCAGTTTTCTCAATTGCAAATTTCAGAATCAGTCCATCAATGATTTGATCTTTGCCCAAATTGTTCTACACACTTATGGACCACATCCTAATGAATACATAGATTGTCTAATATCTTAATTCCATATTAGATCACTTTAATTGTGACAATCTATTGACAGTAAACAATTCATAATTATATTACATATATGCTCAACGTTGGATTAAGATCCAACATTATGAACAACCAAAATTTAACGTTCATTAATATGGTGATACATGCAACGTGAAAGAGGCTGCCTTACTTTAAATCCAGCAACCACATATGGCTAGAAAGCAAAAAGGTCGAACAAGGAATGATGTGAGATGTACACTCAATAATGGAATGAAATTATTATTATTATTATTATTATCTTTTATTTTTAAGTACAATGATGGAATAAAATTATTGCCCAAAGACAAAAGCATAGGATCGATAAATATCTAATGAAAGAATTTCACGGCTCTTTCTACAGTTGCGCATATTTATCTTTTATCCGTAATTGGTAAATACAATATTGCCCGAGAGCTTGTACGTAAAGCTTCCGAGAACATAATTACGTGACTTAATTAAGATTTTCAATCTTCATGCAAAAGAGGTGCATAAATTATTATAATTAAATTCTATAATAAGAATTTATTTCAATAGCAGTTAAGAAAAATTGGTGGTAACCGTTCTTTTATTTTTAATTGAACAAAGCATTCTCCAAATAGTCAGGCCAAACATATATAGCCAAGTCTACAGAAAAACTTATGATCTAAACCTTTCTTGTGCAGTATTTTAATTAACCCAAACTTAGTTAAGACTTGGAGTGCACATGATATTTTTTTATGCGACCAAAAAGGTTCAAATTAGGCCATCAATTGCTACAGGTCATGATGTGAAAATGTCCAAACAGTGACTGAACAAAGCAGAGAAATACGAAGAACTTTCTTTTCAAATAGTGATTCCGGCAAAGAAGAAAAGTTAAAAAGGTACTGTGTGCTTCTTTGTTAGGTAGTCCATCAAAATATACATTGTAGCTTCCTTATAGAATGCTTTATTCTCTGTTATTTCATTTAATTCTAAAACGAGCGCAATTTGTCAGGTGGTCCTCATTTTCATATTGATGATTTAAAAGTATAAAGTGTCAAAATAAATAGTTCAAGATTCTCTAAAATAGTGCATAATTAAAAAAAAGCTATTTAAATAATTTAAACTTTTTTTGAGAAAAAAAATAAGTGCCTAAACCTAAATTACAATTTTGTGAACTCAACTCTAAAATCTATCAGATTGATTTCAAATAACAAATTCAAACTGTTGAAATCCTTCTACCTTATGAGTGATGCATCTACGTGCGAAATTTTTTAAATTTTAAATTAATTTTATATAGAGTCAAGTGATCCAAAGACGTCTAAAAAATGAATGCATTGAAATTAATTTATAAACATTTTAATTTTGACCACTTGACTTTATACTAAATTAATTTGAAAATTAAAAATTTTCACATGTAGACACATCACTCATAAAATAGAAGGAACCATTTGGATTCTCCGTTTGAGGCCAATTTTATAGGTTTTAGAGTCGAGTTCACAAAAAGACTTAATGATTTTAAGAACACCCTAGTTCTATTTGTAATTTAATTGCTATTTCTATTTTACTTAGATCTTAATATCAAACAGAAAATTTACTTATATTTGTAAATTTTAACACCATTTGGTTGTCTTCCGAAAGAAATAGGCTTAATTTGTTATATTGCATTCTTCTTATTTTTATAAAGAAAAATAAAAAATTGCATCGTTCTGTAATGAGGGGGTAATAGCAGTGGAGATAGGATTGTCCAGTCTGACTGCACTGATTGTCGTGTAGCCGTGTGATGAGAGAATTTTTTTTTTTTTTTTTTGAGGATGTGAGGAGAGAAATTAAATCATTGGTCCAGAACACGAAAACACTCATTCAGCACGAGAGCAGTTTGGGTCCGATGCTCAATGAGAGGTGTTCATCGGTTCGGTTCGGTTCGGTTGAAACCGAATAAAAATAGCTAAATCAAAGTTTTATTCGGTTTTCAAAATTAGAATCGAACCAACCAAATTAAATCAATGAACTGAAAAAAACTGAATCAAAATAAATTTCGGTTTATTCGGTTAAACCGAAATAACCAAAAATCAGAGATAAAAATAGAGAAATAACCAAAGAGAGAGAAGATTGATAAAGAGAAATAACCAAAATAATCAAGAGGAAAACGAAAAGAGAGGAGAAATTAAACTAGAAGCACAGATCCAAAGTATGAATGAGAAAAGAGAAATACAAAGAGAAAAAAAAGTGATCAATTTCAAAAAAAAAAAAGGCAAGGAAGAAATGAAAAAAATGAAGAAAGAAAAAGAGTAGAGAAGAAAGAAAGAGATAGCGGGAGAGAGAGAGGGAGCAGTAAAGAGAAAAAGGAGTGGGAGTTTGGTGGAACCCAGGGAAGTGAAAAGTAAAATTTGAAAAGAAAAAGACAGTGGGAGTCTGGGTCTCTGGGAGAATGAAATCCTAGTCCTGTGATTATTCACGACTCCTAGAGATTCGGTTGGTTCGGTTCAACCGAATTTTAAATTTTATAAACCGAATCGAATTAAATAAACCGAATTAAATGAGAAATGAAACCTAACCGATCCATTTAAACCGAAAAACCGAACTATTTGGACCAAATTTTTTTGGTTCGGTTCAAAACCAAATAAACCGAACCATTTGAACACCCATAATGCTCATTGCACTCAAACTGGAGATTTTTTTATAAACCATAAATGAAAAAATCAAATTTAAGATTCTAGTATGAGTATTTTGATTTTTATAAAAACCATAAATAACGAGTTAGCAACTCGTTCTCCAGATTTTTTTTCTCAGAGAACAAGTTGGCAACTCGTTCTTGATATTTTTTCATTTTTTTTTACAGAAAAACTATTTTTTAAGTGGAGAATGAGTTGCCAATTCGTTCTCTAATATTATATAATTTTTTTATTTTTTTTATTTTTTAAGATTTAAGATTTAAAATTTGCTTATAAATCATAAAATGTGAAAAACGAAAATATAAAATGTAAAACACACAATTAATGCAAAATTACTATAAATTGTTTTTACTAACTTGATATTTCTATACAAAAAAAATCATATTTCTAGTTATTTAATATTAATTATTTGATTAAGCTAAGGACATTTTCCTTCAAAAAAATATTAATTATGTGATTTAGAAAACATTGAGTATATTTTCATTGTGTAAATATTTTTTTTGGTTCTTTCTACCGACTAAATATCTTTAATGTTCTTTTTGAAAAATTTAGATTTTATTCTTTCATTTTAGTTAGTAAATCTGTTAAAGTGATAATATTTATTAAGCTAAAACTACTACTCATATTAGTAATATAAAATATTTTAATTCTCTGATTATATAAAATATATATATGTTGATAAACTAATTAAGTAAATATGTGAAAGAACACAAGACATCACACCCAATTAATTGACATATATTCTCAGTCTGTGATGTCTTCTTTCTAATTCAAGAAATAGTTTTTCGGTGAAAAATATGAAAAAAAAATCAAGAACAAGTTGCCAACCCGTTCTCTGGAAAAAAAAATCTGGGAAACGAGTTGGCAACTCGTTCTTTATGGTTTTTATAAAACTCAAAACGCTTATACTGAAATCCTAAATTCGATTTTTCCATTTATGTTTATAAAAAAAATCTCCTCAAACTGAGTTTCGATGGGCTTCATAACCGTCCGATGTGCTTTAAGATCCGTGCACATTGCTTTGATATTCATACACATTTGCTTTAATATCTGTGTGCACGGATCTTAAAGTGGATCGGACTCAAATTCAGCACACCCGAGTCCCAATTCACTCGGATTATAGATTATTGATGAATTAGCTTGAGGAAAGTTTCATGCACTGAATACCGTAAAAGAGAATCTATTAGAATTAGTGGATCCAGACCGTTCTTTTAACATTTACGAATCTTAAAACAAACCTCTACATCTTTAATAGGCATTATATTGAGTTAGGTTCGGCTGGGAGCCTGGGAGTAAATAATGGCCATAAAGTTGTAGACCCCACATGACAATCTCTGGTACTTGTTTCTGAATCCATATCCTTACTGCTAAGTATCGGACTGAGAAAAATTAACAGTGGACGGTCCAGATTATTCCCAACTGTGCCAAACTCAATCCTGTGCCTAGAGTGAGAAAAATGGCATGGCGGAGTCGTGTGACTTTTCTGTGCCGTGACTCGTGTGTCGCGTGTCGTGACCATCTTTTGAAAATTTGACACGGCACGGCACGTCACGCTAAAAATCCGGTTACGGCACGGCACGTGATCACGCGAGTCATGTGTAATTAGGACCGTTAAGTCTTGATCAAATAATGAATCTTGAATAAACTAATGTAAATTATGAAAAAATAGTTAAATGTGAGAAACGTGACTAGTTATGTTTGGACACGGCGTGACTCGCGTGCTGTGACCGTTCACGTGCCGTGACCACCCCTTCACATTTTAGTCACGGCATAGCACGGCACGTGTAACTGTTCACAGCGTGTTAGTCATGACACAACACGAAACGGCACGTTTTTTCCACTCTACTGTGCGTAAAGAAAATATAGGAGATCCGTTTGAGATTCGTGTCAAGTTAAAAAAAAAAAACGGTTCAGATCTAATTTTTCTCAGTCAGGTACCTGAGGGATCTGAATTCTCATGCACTACTGCAGCTTAGCAAACCCAACCCACCACCCGAATACACACGTCCACAATCCCCTAAAAATATAGAAAACTAATTTTGATTTGTGATTCTATTCACATGTGGGCAGAAAAATCTTACTCATCATTTAGTTTAGTCAATTTATGTTTGACACATGGCGTCTATTTTTTTTTATCTCATTAATAAATATATTTTTATTTAATTAATTGATTAATTGTGGATACATTAAAAAATACTTTCTAAACTAATTAATTAATGATGATCTTTTCTTTCCTCTTTTCTCATCTCTTCACATTTCATTTCAGAATTAATTTAAAAAAAGTTTCGTTAATCTTATTAATTTATATTTTCTTCTCTGTACTAATTGTCTGAATTTGTATATTTAATTAAATCAAAACTTGACAAGAATAGATAAACATTTATAGAATAAAAAATATGATAATTTAAAAAAAAAAGTTACTGTCAATTTCAGGTACCAACTATTATCTAAATTATAATATCAAAGAAATGTTACATAACTCAAATAAAAAAAAATGTACAAATATAAAAATGCCAAAAAAAAACAGTCTCTTCGTTGGATACATGTACAAATAAGGGAAAATGTAAATTAATTTGATTAACGAAAATTATTTTTTTTAATGAGTTTTGAAATGGAAGGTGAAGTGATGAGAAAATATGAAAGAAAAAATATTCATTAATTAATTAGTTTGGAAAATTATTTTTATAATTCACCACAATTAATTAATTTAATAAAAATATTATCATTAATGAGATAGAATATAGATGTCATATGTTAAACAAAGAGTGGCTAAACTCAATAGTGGACAAAATTTTCCAGCTCACATATAGGCAAAGGATTCGGTTCCCACTCAATATTGCAGGTTTCGAAATTTGAATAAAAAATGTCTTTTGAATATTTAAAATTAGATGACTTGATTCTATCAATCTAAAATATATATATATATATATGTATGTATGTATGTATGTATAGATTCGCATCAAATTCGTATATGCAGGTCCACAGGCCACTTATAAATCGCACATTACTATTAATGTTTTATGCAGTATAAAATACTATCTTTATTTTAGTAAAGGTCTAAAGTACTATCTTTGAACTAATTAAAGTCCTACATAGTGGCAGCTTGATGTGTATGTGGGTCTTAATTTGCAACCTATACATAAAAAGAGAAAAATAAGTGTCATTTTCATTATGAAGTCAAATTTACTCTTCTTTTTTAAAAATTTTTACTATTTTTTTAGATTTATAGAAAATCTTTATTTTTCCAACAAATCTGGACCATAAAAAACAGCGATTTTCAATAATTATAAAAAAATAGTAAAAAATTTCCAAAAAATATAAAATTTGGTCTCCAAATATATTGTAACATGGAGATCATGTTGAGCGGTTTGGATGGACTTGAAAAATGAAAATAAAGGATATGAGACATGTATGAGGTATGAGGAGATGAAGCATTGGAATTAGATTTTTGTGTGGATATTAAATAGTTTAGTGGCTAGACCTATAATGTAAAAAAAATTTGATCTGCAAGCACATTTTAATATATTCATTATGTTGAACGGTTTGAATCGACTGTTTAGACTTTGAAAATATAGAATGTAATCTAGCGTGTTACCAAAAAAGGATGTAAGTGGATCTCTCCTCTTATTATATATAGAGAGAGAGAGAGAGAATCCGGCTAATATGCTTTTAGTAGCATTTCGGTTGAAATCCTTACGGGTCAAATTTCAAAATTTTACATACGAAACGTCGAATTACTTATTGGTTATATATTAAACTTGTAGAATACTAATTTTTACCATTTTTATAATTTGTTTACTATTTTTTTTTAAAGTTGGTCTTTTTTTACATACAAATAATGCATCAATATGCGCACAAATCTTCATTTTTTGACCGCTTGACTTTATACTAAATAAATTCAATTTGTTTAAAATTTATATGTAAATGAAGCTCTCTAGAAAGAGATCAGTTTGAACAGTTTGAATTTATCATTTGAAGTTAATTTGATAAATTTTGAACAGGAAGCATATGAGTTAAAATGCTACTAAAAGCATATTAACCCGACTCTCTCTCTATATATTTATAATAGAACCAACTTGGTGTTAAAAAATAGTAAATAGTATCTGGACCACACAACATTTCGACGTCATATGCATAGCTTTGTGCGAGGTCCATCAAAACAATTATTCCTCCCTCTCTCTCTCTCTCTCCCCAACCCCCCAAAAAAAAGAAAAGAAAAAGAAAAATCCAACTCATTTTTGTCCTCTTATGAAAATGTTTTTGTGTCAACAAGCTTATTATCGACTAACATATTCATGAATTTTGTATTAATAGTCCGTGTTTTTTGTAAAAAGCCAATTCTTTGCACAATACATGTTTATCTAAAATACAACAACATTTGTAATTGAGCTCAGAGTTGTGAGATGAAAGATAGATAGGTTGGCTAATATTAAAACGTTTGCACCACGGCTTCCGTGCAATCAAGTTGTTTTCCGATTTTTAAAGTTCAAATGATTGATCCAAACTGTTAGATATGATCTCTATATTAAAATATTCTTAGAGACCAATTTTTTTTTTAATTTTGTTATTTTCAAAAATTCTGAAAAAATAGTAAAAACATTTCAAAAAAATATAAAATTTGATCTCCAAACATATTTTAATATGAAGAACATGTTGGAAGGTTCGAATACATTATTTGAACTTTAAAACCGAAAATACAAGTGTGAAGTAAAACACCCACTTTAAATGCTTTGGCCAAGTAGTCTTCATCAAGTTAGAGACGACGGGGTCAACAATTTTTTTAACGAGTTATGAATGTCAAATACTACAAATTTTGATATTATTATAAATGATCGCATTAAAATAATAAATTATTACTATAGAGGTCATTAATTAATGTATATATAGCACCAAAACTTATTTTCACAAAGCTCAAGGCATGATAAACTAATATCTTCTATATGCATGTATGGCCTATATATCAACCTTCGTAACAACAGAAATAAAGCAAAACAAACAAACAAAGTCATCCACAAAGCTTAGCAACTCGTTTAACAAATGTATATAACTTTTCAAATAGATCACTTTAATATATACAAATATATACTAGTATCGTGCCCGTGCGTTGCAACGGAGATATTATAAGAGAAAAAAAATCTCATACAAAATGACATATTTCTAAATTCAAATTACAAATAAAAAGTAAATTAGTGTAATAAAATTCAATGAAAAATAACGTTGATAAATTGTAAATTGCAAATTACAGATATCATAGTAGTAGCTATCTCCATTATTATATACTGCACGTAGTTGTTCTGATTCGCTAATGGCTGAGATTGATAGATGAAATTTTGGATTTAATATAAGTTCTTCAATCACATAATTTGTATGTATCCAAATATTAAGTACAGTGTATCATATTATATGGTGCGATATTGTTTTAATCTAATTTAATTGAGGAGGGTTCAAAGCTTTCATTTTTTTTTTGTCTCTATTATGCCTATATTTTTAAAAACATTAATAACTCAAAATTTAAAATTTAAAAGTCAAAATAAAACCATGGAATATGATCTACATTAATTTATGTTTGGAGACCAGATTTTATATTTTTTAGAAATTTTTACTATTTTTTTAGATTTATTGAAAATCGTTGTTTTTCAAACAAATCTGGACCATAAAAAATAATAATTTTCAATAAATCTAAATAAATAGTAAATTTTATTCAAAAAATGTAAAAGTTGGTCTCCAAGCATATTTTAACATGGAGATCATGTTGAGCTTTGTTCAGATCGACTGTTTGGACTTTAAAAAAAAGATATAGAATATGAGGCATGAATGAGATATGAGAAGATGAGGCATTGGAGCCATCCTCATTTTAATTATACCATATATTTTCTATTGAAAGATTTTTAAATATACTATATATTTTCTATTGAATGATTTTATTTCTGGAGTTTACATTGAAATATGTCATTCAATTTATTCTAAACCTATGTAATAATTAATAAAAATAGCTGAATAAATATACATTCTAGAGCCATTAAATAATTTTATAAAATTAAAAAGAAAATATTTAAGAAAGGAAGATGTAAATTATGTATTGAATAAAGATTAATGTTGCTCGAATAATATATGCTAAAAAAAGTTGGAAATTTGTAAAAGAAAAATATACTTCAAAAAGGTAACTGTAATTCGATTTTGGTAATTTGTCGATAAATAATTTCTGTCATGAATAGCATTCTACATCTATTTACCATAAGTATCATTCTCATTGGATTTTAATCAAATAACATATTAAATGCGGATTAAATAGTGATTGTATATATTTTTTTTTGTTGATAAGGTTGTTCTTTTACATTGCATTCTTAAATGACAATTTAGGAAACAAAAAATTAAGAAAATAATTTAATTGCAGATATAAGAGATAGTTTTAAGGAGAAATAAGAAAATATATTGCTAAGGATTCATTCAATTTTAATTGTGACAAACCATATAACAGTATGTGTGGCGATTATGTTTTTAACTAAATTTAGACTTCTACATATAAAGCAGATATATTTAATCAAAAGATGACAAATTATGTGATTGGAGGGCTGATATTAAATTTGAAAATTCATCTTACAATCTCAGCCGTTGACGGATCAGGACAACTACGTGCATTATATAAGAATGGAGATAATTTAGACTTCTACATATAAAGCAGATATATTTAATCAAAAGATGACAGATTATGTGATTGGAGGGCTGATATTAAATCTGAAAATTCATCTTACAATCTCAGCCGTTGGCGGATCAGGACAACTACGTGCATTATATAAGAATGGAGATATATCAAATTACTCGTACATATTTAAACTGACGATAATTGCATCTAAATTTTGTGTAAAAAAAAGTCTCTTTCTTTTTGCGTAAATATCATAATTAATATTCGATTCCGCCTTCTTCTTTTAACAAGTGATTCCATTTGCTGTATTTTAAAAATGATTTCAATCTCAAATCAAAGACACACTCTTTCGTTATATACATCAATACAATTCAATATTTATCAATTAATCAAGTAAATAACAAGTAGGATTATATACAAGCTCGGTAACCTTACAAAAATTAATTCACTATAGAGAGAGGGGGGTTGACTAATATCAAAATGTTTGTTTTGAAATTGTGGTGCAACTAATTGGTTTTCCAATTTTCAAAGTTCAAATGGTCGATCCAAACCATTAGATGTGATCTCTATATTAAAATGTGCTTGGAGACCAAATTTTACATTTTTTGGAAATTTTTTATTATTTATTAAGCCAGTTTTAAAATTGACGATAAACAGTGAAAAATTATGAATCATTGAAAAAAATAATTTTTAAACTGGCTTAATAAATAGTAAAAAAGTTCCAAAAAATGTTGATTGAATGTTCCAAGCATATTTTAATATATGGAATATTGAACGGTTTGGATCGACTTTTTGGACATAAAATATTTTAATATTAGCCAATCTCTTATAATATATATATAGAGGTCGACTAATATCAAAGTTCCTGAGGTCCCGTGCACTTAACTCGTTTTTCAATTTTTAAAGTCCAAAAAGTCAATCCAAACCGTTAGATGTGATGTTTATATGAAAATCTACTTGAAGACCAAATTTTATATTCTTTGAATTTTTTTTTTTTACTATTTATTAAGCCACTTTGAAATCGCTGATCCAGTGACCTAAACTGGTTTACTATTTGGTTAAGCCACCGTATTAGTAATTTTCAAAGTGGCTTAATAAATAGTAAAAAATTCCAAAAAATGTAAAATTTGGCCTCCAAGTATATTTTAATATAGAGATCACATCTAACGGTTTGAATCGACTTTTTGACTTGAAAATTGAAAAACAACTAAGTTGCACGGGACCTCAGAAACAATCGATTTGATATTAGCCAACCCCCCCCCCCCCCCCCCCCCCCACCTCCCTCTCTCTCTATATATATATATTATAAGAATTTTTTATTGAGATCCTTCAAATTTTCACAAAATACCTACAAGATAATATTATTACAAAATACCCGAAATTAACTAGAATTTGAAATTTAGTGATGTTACCTCTATGGTCTAAGAAACGTAGTTAGCTTTATTGTCAACTTTAATTGGATACGTGCATTCCAGGCTGGTAGACAACTAGCAGGAGTTTTTTTTTATAAACCATAATTAAAAAATATATATATTCGGATTTCAACATGATTACCCGGTTTTTTATAAAAACCATAAGAAACGGTTTGGCAGTCCGTTCTCTACAATATTTTATTTCCCAGAACGGACTGCCAACCCGTTTTTGATTTTTTTTTCCAATTTTCAGTCCGGAACGGGTTGGCAGTCCGTTCTCTACAGTAATTTTTTTTTTTTTAGAGTTTGCTTATAAAATAAATCAGATATTTTGTTTGATTTTGTATATTGACAATAAGATTAATGGAACAATTTGAAGAGATTTTTTTGTGTATTTTTGACTATTTTATCATTTTATCAAATCAATGGATTGGTTTTCCATATAAAAAAATCAATAAATATTTCCGTGAAGAAAATTAGAAGAAAATGTAAAAGTGAAATATAATAACAATACTAAAAATTTGTGTCTCTAGATATTTTTTTCTAGAAAATAATGTCTCTGAATGATTAATGGACATATTTTCCATAATCTAACGGCTTTTATGGCAAAAATCGACTCTATTTTAATTTTTTTTCAAAAATTATAGTTATAGAAACTTCTAAATCCTCCATGTAGTAGACCAATGTATCATTATTCTAAAAAATCGACCAATTAGAATACTAACATATTTTTTCATAAATAAAACACTTATTTTATATTTTTACAAAAAAAATAAGTACTTTTCAAATTAAATGAGTTTTAATAAAAATAACAATTAAATGATTAAATTTGTTTGTTTTTAAAATATAAAAAATAAATTTTAGAAAAACAATACGTACATTTGAAAACCAATCCATTGATGTGATAAAATAGTCAAAATACACAAAAAAAAAAAAATTATCTTCAAATTGTTCTATTAATCTTATTGTTAATATACAAAATCAAACAAAATAATCTGATTTATTTTATAAGCAAACTCTTAAAAAAAAAAAAAGTTATTGTAGAGAACGAACTGCCAACCCGTTCCGGACTGAAAACTGGAAAAAAAAATCAAAAACGGGTTGGCAGTCCGTTCTGGGAAATAAAATACTGTAGAGAACGGACTGCCAAACCGTTTCTTATGGTTTTTATAAAAAACCGGATAATCATGTTGAAATCCGAATATTTTTTTTTTTTAATTATGGTTTATAAAAAAAACTCAACTAGCAGCCCCCTTAATTTATCAGTATGTACATTTCGCATAAAGTGTGTGTATATTTATCAGTATGTACATTTCAAAGGGGAGGGTCTGATCCAAAATTTTTGGCAGAACAGTGCTTCAGAGAGGCTGCCTTGTGGAAGAGATACTGCTAGTTAGGAGAGTAGTGCTCTTTTATCTTTTATTCTTTGTGGTTTCTTACTGTTGTTTTAGTTGTTTCATATAGCAATGTAATAACTTGACTGATAGCTGCTATCAGTGTTTCAAAAAAATATATATATCTGAACTGGGTCGAGGGCTCGAGGCGTACAGCTGTCGAGTGAGTATATATCCTTTCAATTTTCATCTTCTGAAGGTGT
>CAXKVW010001337.1:0-20503 GCA_964058825.1 Carex arenaria | reverse complement strand
CTTTGAATCAAATCAAATTAATTGAAACTGAAGTTATAAAGAGGTCAGATCACCTGTAATTAGAGTCTTGACAACAAATTATCAACAAATTCAATTTAATCGAGGACCACCGTCAAATTGATTCTAGGCATTATCTTCTTCTTATTTTGAAGTTGGATTTCGGAGGAGACGATTGAGGGGAGAGTTTTGGAAGGGAGGCGACAAGTGGAGAGTACTAAGTAGCATAAATTGAATAGCTTCTGTCTAAGATAAAATAAAATAAAAATGTCGGCTGCAATCAAGGCTGTCAACGAGCTGTACTTTAGATTCTGAACTGAGTTTGAGCTAAGCGAGTTAAGATTTAGAACCTCCAAGTTAAAATCTAAGTTCAAAATTGTGACGAGCTAGTCCGAGCTAGTGCGCAAGCTAACGAGTTAGTTTGCTGAATCTGGCTGGACTTTATTTTAAAAAAAAATTAAATTTTACAAACTTTTTGGATTAAGTTGGACTGAGCTGAACTGGGACAGAGCTTGACAGTATAAAATTCATACAAATTTACAAATTGATACTTTGCCGAGTTAGTTCGTGAGCAAGCTAGGCTCCAGCTTGAATTTGTTAATTCTGGACCGAACTAGTAACGAGCTGGCTCGTTAACAGCTCGGTTCAATAATGAGCGAGTCATGATCGAGTCACGTGCTACGAGCTTTTTTTGCCACTCCTAGCTGCCAGTGTGTGTTCAGTGAGAAAGAGAAATAGGTATTTATAATTTATATCCATCAGAATATATTCATATTCGTATTTACATTTATAAATATTTGAATATGTATCTGTATTCCTCGTATATTCGAATGCGGGTTCAAATTTAAATAAACAGAATTCGACATATTTACATTAGTGTTGTAAAAAATAGTCGTGTAGACCGGTTAATTGGATGATTAGTCATTAGTAATGATCAAATCGTCACGGATTTTTCCAACTAATTGGCTGAATATTTTCAATTATAATCAATTATTTCTAATTATTTTCATAATTATTTAATGATACTCTGTTCGGACGAATGCATAATATTATTTAGAACTCTAGTTTACATATCATATAATACCAGTCGGTGTGATGTGATCCGTCAAAAAGTTAATTTATTAAATCGAACAATCCAGGCAAAAGTAGGACTGTAGGACATTGCCTTTTATTAGACCAAGGTGGATGCATCCATTTCAACATATAATGGAGAGGAAAAATTCGACCAAACTCTGCACTGACCTTAAAAGCATCTGTATCTTTGAAACTCTTAAAGTTTCTAAATAATTGTTAACTATTTTTTAGAAATTATGTCATCTTTAGTTTCTAAACATTCACATTTATGAAATTAAAATTAGAATTTCTAATTGTCACGTCATCCATTAATTAAATCTACTCATTTCTTTCCGTTGGAGACTTCCGTTTGTCAATTCTATTTTTCTGTTTCTTCTTGGACTCCTTTTTTTTTCTATTTCCCCGCTCCTATTTCCTTTCTCTTCTCCTTCGTTGAGAGAGAGAAAGGAGAGAGGAGAGAGAGGGTACGGAATCTCAATCAAATTGGTTAACAACTTTCCATGACCTCCACATGCGCTTGCCAGTTCACAGTTCACACTAATCGGTACCTATTGAGAATATTTCTTTTTTTTATTCGAAACCCATGGGCATATTGATGTAGAGTACAACCAATTAAATTATATATTGATGTAGAGCACAACCAGAGATGGATGGGTTAATATTCTTTTTTTGTTCATATTTCAAATTAGATGAAGATCTAATCATGAATAATATACAGTAATAAATGATCCTCATGCTGGAAGAATCACCGGGATCAAAAATAGCATTTGAAAGAAATATATATAGAGGGTAAAATTGTCTATAAAATTTGAAAATTTGAAGTTGTTGTGTTAATATAAAAAGTTATTGTGTTAATATCAGCACCCCTAACCAGGCTTTGTAAACTGATTTCATATCACCTTAGAAAACATAATATTTTTTCTTAGATTCAAACCGTTTGATCAGAATCTGCACAAATATTAAAGGAGCTGTGTGCATTCTATTTCGGATATTATTGATATGCGTTGGATTAAATTAAATAAAATTTGTCTCATGAATTCCAATTAGGTCCGTTTTGTCACGATTAGGCCCGTTTCCATTAAAATTGTCTCATGAATTCCAATTAGGTCCGTTTTGTCAAGATTATGCCCGTTTCCATTAAAATTGTCTCATGAATTCCAATTAGGTCCGTTTTGTCAAGATTAGGCCCGTTTCCATTAAAATTGTCTCATGAATTCCAATTAGGTCCGTTTTGTCTGCTCCACCCAATTTTGAGTTTGGGTTATTTCAATGAATCCGGACCCCAATTGTCCTAGGCATTCATTGTAGTCTACTGCTGAAATTCCGATTTGGGTTCATAGTTAGCCCCTCTAAAATTTGCACTGCAGTCTTCACCCCTGTGCAGTGTGCTGATATTCAACTCCTCTCCAATACTGTAGAGATTGGCCTCACTTTAATGGTTTGAGATTAAATATCACCGCTTTGGGGTTCGGCCTAGTGCGAGGGCAGTATTATTGGGCTTTGAGATTCGTGACAAGTTAAAAAGAATGGTCCAGATTCACTAGTTCGTGACAAGTAAAAAAAAAAAAAATGAGAGAACATAGTTTTAAAATTTAGAATTTTAAATTTAAAACTTTATTTTAAAGAATTGTCTAGTATATGTTTTAAGATACACACAAACAAGAGCAGAGTTTTATCATTTCAGCTTCTCTAAATTCAATTTCTAATATTGATCCGGATTATTTGTTGTTGTCTTTCTAATAAATTAAATTATATAATATTACATTTTTTTGAATAAATATATAAAATATTTCTAATATTTCAATAAAAATTATTAACTTTTTCTAAAAAATAAAAAAGTTAAAGACCGACTAATTATTGGCCGGTTTCTATTAAAAATTAAGAACCGGCCAATAATTAATCGGTTTTGGTATTTTTATAAATACACAGCTTCTATGGACATATTTGACAATTTGTATTTAATTTTGGATATAAATAAAAATCCTAGCATTGACTGTGTATTATTTTCAATCAGTGTTCTAAATAGCTAGCTATAGCTACGCTATAGCTTTTTCAGACCATGAAAGCTACGTTATGAGATAAAAGTGCGCTATTACAGCTACAACTGCTATAGCTGTAATAGCTGACCGCTTTTACAGCTACGCGCTATGCGCTATTGCTACCGCTATGCTACATTATTATTTTTTTGCAATTTACATGAGATTCTGTACTTCTGTTCATATTTTTGATACTACATGATCTGCTATAATAAGTATGCTAAACCGAACTATATATTTTTGTTCCTATTTGTGATTTAGTCTCTCATTCTATATCGGAAAGTATTTAAATATTAATTCTTCTTTTTATTTTCTTTTCATTTAGTATTCATCTGTAAAATTATCGTTGTTTGTTTCAATAATTTTTTTTATTATTATAATATATAAAATATTTAAATAGGTATACTAACTTTATTTTATTTATAAAATTAATTACTCTTCGTTTATTATAATATGTAATACTATGAAGTATGAACTATTAAATTATGTTACCTTGTATATCTTTTTTTTTTCCTTCTTATTTGCATGATTAAAAAAAAATATAGACTTAGATCAGTTATCATTTAGTTATTAATCTATTTTTTTAATATTGATCATGTTGATAATTAGTAGAAATATAGACTACAAATTTTGAAAATTAAAAAAACGCTATGTATGAAAGCTTTCGCTATAGCTTTTATTGTGTCTCCCCGCTATGCCGCTATAATCGCTATTTAGAACCTTGTTTTCAATGAATTGGGAAAATGTGCACTCAGGTTTCCTTTTAAAGAGGATTGCAGCAGGAAAATAAAAAAAAAAAAATTTGAACGTAACTTGAAGTTGAATGGAGTGGAGACTTAGGCTGTAAATGAGCTGGTTCGGGCTGAGCTGAGCCTTAGCTCAGCTCGTTAATTTTGGACCGAGCTGTTACCGAGCGAGTTGGACCCAGGACTTCCGAGCTAAAATCTCAGCTCAAACTCGTGACGAGCTGACTCACTGTGTTTGGTTGGACCTTGTTTTAAGAAGAAAATAAATTTTACAATCCTTTTTGAACCAAGCTGAACCGAGCTGAACTGAGCTGGACCAAGCTTGACAGTATAAAATACACGCAAATTCATAAATTGATGCCTAGCCGAGCTAGCTCGCGAGCTGGCGAGCAAGCTAGGCCCCAGCTCAAACTCGTTAATTTTGGCCGGAGCTGTTAGCGAGCCAGCTCGGTAACAGCTTGGTCCACTATCGAACAAGCTGCTACCAATCGAGCCATATGTGAGTCACGAGCTACGAGCTTTTTTGACAGCCCTCCTTATGTGGAGTGTTAAAAATAGAAATTTTCAAATTTTATGGTTTTCTTTTTAATAAATGGTAAAAATAAAAATTTCAGTATTTCCAAATTCCCGATCAGATCAGGTACTGCTGCTTTCTTAGTCCTGACAAGGTACGGGACCCACTGTAAAGGTAGTTTCTCACGGTTTGTCAGTGAAACATGATTTCTTTATGTTCTTGCTGCTTCTCGAATACATAAAAGGTTATGATTTCTAGGTTTGTCGATACCAACTTAAAAGGTGTTGTGATCCACATGTCTTGTATCGTGATTATGTTTCGAAAAAATAGAATCGAATTGATTCGATAACGACACGATATCGTATCGCGATCAGTTATGCATATTTTTTTCAACATTATGTTTTATTTTATGTTGTTTTACAATTTTTTTCTTTTGACTTTTTTCCAGCGCGATGTGCAATGTGCGTATTGTTCATTTTATTTTTCTGTAACTTTACATTTATTTTAGACCCTTTTTTGTTTTCCGGATTTTCAAATTGTTTCAAAATTATATTGCAAAAAAATGATAATAGTAATAATAAGCACACACTATAATAATAATAATAATAATAATAATAAGGTACAACATAATACTTGTCAGCACAACTAACACGTCATGGACCATATCAACTCCTAAGCGATTTAGGTAAAACTCGAATTGTTATTTTTAATTCGCTCCGAAATATATTTTTATTAAAAATAATCTACTTTTAAAATGTGATAATATTTATAAATAAAATCACACATTCACATTCAGTAAAACCTAGATATAAATAAATATATTTCTAAATGGTGAAAATATGTACAAATACAACATATATAACTGATCACATAGGATCCGACTCTGCTGCTTTTTTTTAGAGAAAAACAAGATTCTGCTTTTCCGATTCCAACTATTCAAATTCGTTGAGATTTGTGTATGGAAAAGTTTCTTTATTGAGATACGTGAATGGAAAATTTTGAATGGTTGAGATTGGAAAAACCGAATTCTGCTTTTCTCTAAAAAAAACAGCAGAGTCGGATCCAATCACATAGAAATAAAAAAAAATACAAAAGAGTATACATTAAATATATCGTTTCTCTGAGAGAGAAAAATGAGAAAATATAGAAGCCTCACGAGGAACGAGAAATATAATTGGATCAATGAAAAATAAGAAAATATTTATGATGTGATATGAAAGAAAAATATAAAATTTTAGAGTAATATTAGAGTGTGTTGCGATCATCAAAAGAATTTAATGAACATAACTCAAAAATATATTATATTGATTTTGTTTAAGTAAATCCAAATTATTAAAACTTATCTATTTTACAAATTATTTTAATGCATTTATTTTTCATCAATTTTAACTGCTTGACTTTACACTAATTGAGTTTTAAAATTTCAAAATTTTGTAGATATATGCACTATTTATGAAGTAAATCGATTTCAATAATTTGAATTCATAGACAATCCGAAACATTTAATAGTTATACTCTTACGAGCTATAAATTAATTTATAAATTATAATTTGACATGAACAAGCAATGGCCTTGTATATACGGTGCAGATTGTTGTGTATACACCACCACTATAAATTAACATTTTAGATTCTAGACTCCAGCGGTCCACTCCAACGACCTCTAGGCCCAGCGGTCCACTCGAATTTGCATCCTCTGATATCTCAAACTTTGCGTGACTTTTTGGAATATCTCAATCGTTCGAATACGTTCTGCACGAATCTCAAAGCTTAAATAATACTGCCCCCCTACGCTACCCCAAATAGGTACCGGACACGTCGGTCATGCAAAATTGAGATATCTCAGAGGATACGCTCTCCGGTCCACTCCAGGGCAGGTTTATGTTTTTTTTTCAAATTCAACCATTCATTTATTTTGAGATTCATACATAAAAATCAGCTATCTTTGAGATTCGTGCATTTAAAAAATGAATAGTTAGATCTAAAAAAGCAGGACCTGCAATTCCAAAGAATCGCAGCAGATTTATTTCCGTAGATCTCAGCCGTTCATATTCCTGCGACTGGGATTCATGCGGACTGAGCAATTGTGAGCAATTGCTAATTGTCTAGATCAGGTGTATCTATATTTAATAGACCAAAGGGCATTTCATTTTTACTCGTCCAAAGCATAACAAACTCTCAAGCTAGCCATTAATAAGCGAGAACAATAAACCGTCGTTTCTCTACATTTTTCTTTTTCTTTTCTGATCTCGATTGATGTCGTTTTGCTTCTTATGACATTAGATCTCGCCACGAGTCGCTTTTTTGAATAGAATAAATATCCCAACCATCGATTCCATCGCTACTTCTAGACTTCCAGTCTCTCTCTCTCTCGTTCTCTCTTCCTCTCCTCTCTTCTCCCAGTCATGACGGAGGCAAACGGGGAGAAGGTGATCACCAACGGTGCCGTGAAGGAGTCTAAGGAGGCGGTCTTCACCGGTACGGAATACTCCGGTTTCAAGACCATGCTGTCGCTCGCCATCTGGCTTGGTGGCATCCACTTCAATGTGGTGCTTGTGCTATTGGAGCTCTTCGTTCTCCCGCCTCGCATTGCCTTGATGTCAGTTTTGTTTTCTTTTCCTTCCAATTTTGCCCCTTGGTTTTTGGTACTAACTACATGTTTGCCACTGGATTTATTGTAGGGTTATTGGGGTACAGTTGTTCTTCATGGTGATTCCGGTCGATGATAAGAGTAAATTGGGGAGGAGATTGTGCGGGTGAGAGAAATCTCTTTCTGATAAAAAAAATGGGGTCTTTATCTATGTTTTAGTAATATGGTGCTTTTGGTTCTACAGATTTATATGTAAATGTGCCTGTGGTTATTTCCCAGTTACGCTTCATTTGGAGGATATAGATGCATTTGATCCAAAGAAAACCTACGGTGAGATGTTACTCTTTAGTGTTTATTTTCTTTTTTCAAACAGATTGAGATATAGTTAACTTGAAATGAAAGTTGCAATTAGTGTTTTTTTTTTTATCAATAGACAGTAGTAAAGGTAGCACAGGAACAGTTATTTCTTGTTCCTAATGACAATTACAAGTTATCTGCACATTTTGCTCATCTAGTTTTTCATTTTACGGTGTTTCACTCAGGAACTACAAGAAATAATATTAATTAGATCTTACTCCGATTAACATTAGCAAAATCTGGCTTCATTGGAGTTTCTCCTTAAACATAGTATCCCATTTTGATTTTTGGCTATTCTAATCTTGAGATGTCAATTTCATAACTTGGCACCTAAGCTTACTTAATTGAAATTTATAGTGTTTGGATTTGAGCCACATTCAGTTTTACCAATTGGAATCTGCGCACTATCTGATCACGCGGGTTTAATGCCTCTGCCTAAAACCGTTGCCCTTGCTAGCACCGCTGTAAGGTCCCAATCACTCTTTTCCTATTAAATTATCTTTTTTATTTTTCATTTGTTTTATGTGAGGACATCTAATATTTAGAAAATGTTATCTTAAAAGGTTTGCCTCCAAGCGTTTTTGAGTTTACAATCTCTTGTCATCATATAAATATTCTATGTTCCTCAGCATGCTCTTTTTTTATGTTAATTTTAAATAATTTATAATAAGTAATTTGATGTGTGCATCTCTGTAATTTGGGAACTTTTTTTGTGGTGTGTACTGCTAATATTTATGTATGGTTTGTAAAAATCTTCCTTCAATTTTTTGCCTCAAATTTTCTGAAATGCATGTTGAAATACATGGTGCAAAGCATAAACTTGGTAAAAAAATTATGTCCGGTTTAATATTTGAATCCTTTGTAGACAATCCTAGTACCTTAGGTTAGCTTTCTCTTTGGTAAACTCAAGCATTCAAGTTTATGTCTGGCTTTATATGGGTTTTCAGGGGCGGATCTTAATGCAACCCAGAGGGTGCTTAGCTACTCCTATGGTTTTAATTTTTTTTTAATTATATACACTGAATTTTACTAATAAAAAATTCTTGAAGTTTATAATAGTTCAGGACCCCTCTTAAAATATCAAATGTATGCTTGTAGCATAGTGGATAGAATTCCACATTGTGAGTTTGGAGACTTGGGTTCAAATCCCACCTACCACACACTAAACATTTTTGCATTTTACGTTTCAGGCCCCAATCTAAATTTTCTAATTCCGCCCCTGTGGATTTATTAGGTATTTTGGACTCCATTTTTGAGGCAAATATGGACATGGATGGGTCTGGTTCCTGCTTCTAGAAAGAGCTTTTATTCAAATCTAGCTCGCGGAAATAATTGTGCTGTTGTACCAGGTGGGGTCCAAGAGATGGTATATATGGACTGCACTTCTGAGGTATGTACCTGTGCTTAACTAAGGTTAATACCATTTGTACCTTATGATTCATTGTTCACTTCCATTTGATGCAATCCCCAGTTCGTCTTTGATGATTATTCCAAAAACAAACTATTAGTTGTAAATAAATAAAGAGACTGGTTTGTTACTGGTTGATAAGATACCAGGATCTTTGTAGTTGATTTGCTCTGTTCGTAACTTTTAATATCTTATAGAAGGGCTTGGAAATGTGTTTGGCACCAAGATAGGATCATAGGAAAACTTTGTTCTTTGTTATATTCTTTTCTGGTTGTGCACTTAAAATTGTAATTTTTTATTGAATTTATTTGCATTGCAAAGTATGTCACTGTAGTAATCTTTGCAGTGAAAGCCACCGGCTCTTAGTTAATAAGGTTGGTTGTTGTGCATTTTTTTCATCTCTCTATGTTTTTGTATAATGCAACACACCAAGCTCTTCCTTTGCTTGGACGTTCATTAAAAGATTGACTATAAGAAAGATATTTTATTAACATTTATTGAAAGATTACCTAAGCAGAATTTTACAGACTTCTGTACCAGTCTGGATTTTACATATAGATCCAAATACAAATTGTTATAATGTAATTTTATCAATAAGGTGCCATAGTGTGACCCGTGATGGTGAATTTATATTTTAATATAACAGGTTGCTTTCCTTAAAGCAAGAAAAGGGTTTGTGAAAGTAGCAATTGAGATGGGCTGCCCCCTCGTACCGGTTTTTTGCTTTGGTCAGGTAAAGAGCGCCTTTTACTAAATAAAAGCGATCAATTTCGGTTTGTTTTAAATAAGGTTGGCATTTCTAGCCCTGTTCCTTCATTAGAAACAAGTACATAATTTCGGAAGAAAAGTGGGCCATTGATTTCTGTTAAAAATGAAACCAGTACATAATTTCAAAAAGGAAAGGAAACAACTTAGCTACTATCCCGAATGTTTAGCATTTTTTTTTATCACCACAATATCTATTTTTAATTGAGATTTTAGTCAGCTAGGTCAAATCATGTTTGTTAGATATACGGTTTTAAAATTATGACCTGAATCCTTTCTGATTTAATAAGTTTAATTTAAAAGGTCTATGTTCAAATTAATGCTTCACGGTAATATATCAAAATAAAAAGGAGCCTCAGCATGACCAAACAGGTCTCGTGTAACCGTGTAAGCCAAAATCAACACATCAACAGTCTTAAATTGATATCTTTGGTCTAGTTTCCCTTGTTCCAAACATTTATACTAATATCCATTTTATATTAATTGTTCATTACTGAACATATAATGTGATCTGTAATAGAAAATTCTTTGTAATTGGTGCAGAGTCATATATACAAGTGGTGGAGACCTGAAGGGAAAATATTTGTGAAGATTTCTAGAGCGATCAAGTTCGCCCCGCTTGTATTTTGGGGAAGATGGGGGTAATCTTTCGACCCTACTTATGCTTGATCAAACATTTCATTTCATATAGAGGATGTACCGTCCTATATATGCTTTGTTGTCATTACCATATTTTTTGTTCATTTTATTTGTAGGACACCTATTCCATACCGAGTGCCTATGCATGTGGTGGTTGGTACTCCCATTAAAGTCGGGCAAAATCCCCAACCTACCTATGATGAGGTAAAGTATTATTATACCCTAGTATGTTAGGTTTCCAGCATATCATTAATTGTAGTAGATTTTACTACCAGTCTTCAATAAATAGTATTGGCATTAATAGAACAAAGAAATACCAAAGTTCTACAGAAGGATCACATTGAGCAATTTAGGGAAAATGTTACCTCATTGCCTCATCTCCTTTGCCTTTTGTAATATCTGATTTTATCAAATCAGTTTTTTTGCCTTTTGATTGATACGAGTGCTATCCTTGAGTCAACCTAAGAGTATGCAATCATCATGAAAATTATAAAAACCAGATTTAATTTGAGATGACCAGTTGTCGGGTATGAGGCCTTTCTCTTTTACGTTCATATAATAGTGTTGCTTCAGTATGGGTAAAACCGGTTTGAATAGAAACTGATAAGAACTGTTATCTCAAGACAAAATTTGAAAAAGAAAAAAAAAACATTTTATCTTGTGATGGCAGATAAATGAAGTGCATGCACAATTTGTGGAAGCAATGGAGAAGCTTTTTGACAAGTACAAGGGCCATGTAGGTTATGACGATCTCCCTCTTAGAATTTTATAGCTCAATTAGTTCCAAACCAACAAAATAAATCTATAGTCACTCTGTCGTAAATCTGTAATAAGGTACTTTTGAATTTGTGAATACTGGGCTACATAATTGATTTCTAAGTATATAAAATTTCCAATTATTAAACGGAGTGGGCATCCGGTGGTTCTGAGATTTTTGTTAAATCCCATCGTATTAGAGTGTTCCATTTTTAATTGGGTGTCCACTATGCAACATATTTGAGCTCACTCGAACGCTGCAAAATTGCAAAAAGCAAACCCATATCAATATCATCAGGTCCTCACAACTGAATTGAGTTATGAGTTATAAGATATCTTAACGAAGATCTTCATGTGCAATATTATTAACTAAGCACATAAAACAAAACTGGCATGTCTTTCAACATCGAGGAAGAACAAAAGCGTGAATTGGCCCCGGAATTAAGTTCATCTGATCATTGTGAAACCTTTTCAAAGTAAAACAAAAAAAAACAAAAAATTAGAGTTTTGAGTGCTGGTATATCAACAAATGATTCTAAAGGGCAGTTCTCGTGTACTTGCAACTTTTAAAACATAGATTAGTATTATTCAGATTATATGTGTTCATTATTATTTAAATAAAAGCATGTATCAGTTTTAAGTCAATTTAGATGTAGCCTTCATCAAACAATATAAAAGTTCCAATGACGTTTTGATAGATGGCCAATCAAATTTGATACATACTTTAATATTTTATCGGGATAATATTAAAAAAAAATGAAATCAACGCTTATATAAAACAGATTAGAATCGGTAACTTTTGAAGTACAAAGGTCCCACATTACCCCTGGAATTGCATCCTCTGCGGAGTTTTTACCTGCGGAGTTGTGCGGTTCTTTTAATCTGGTCCGTTCGTTTTTTATCAGATGGACCAAATAAGATTTTGGCACGAATTTTAAAGAAAAATTAATACTGCCCCCTCCATCATCCGAAGACTCACCGGCTGAGATTAAATCTGGGCTGTCCGATCAGCTCCACACAGCTCCGCAAGGAGAAAACTCCACAGAGGATGCTGGTCCCATTACCCCTATCCAAGCTCGTGTATGTACCATCTACCATCCTTTTCAGCAGGGATCCAAATCCACTTCTTGCCAAATTGGCAAGCATGATCCTGCTTTTCCAAATCTAGCCATTAATTTTTTTCATGCACGAATTTCAATACAGATGAATAGTTTGATTTGAAAAAGCAGGGTCCTGCTTGCCCAATTGGCGAGCAGCGGAGGCTTGTGGTTAGCCCAATCTGGTGAATTTGTACTAATATTAAAGGGCCTCATGTGTTATAAACATGGGCTGTATTGGTCTTAATTCTGATCGTAAAATTAACTCGACATAAATACAGAGGATATGGATTCTCTGGTTAATTTCCTTTTCAAAACCAATATCTTACAATCTTAGCTTTGTAATTTATGTAATTGCATCATTTAAAGCCCTGTTAGTAACGGATGAAGGTGAGACACACATGATTATCCGACTATTAACAATTATGTAGTTTTACTTTTCAGATTTTTCATTTCCGAGCTTTTATAGAAGTGTTTAATTTAATTACTACTTTTGGATGATTATGTAAATATCTTTTTATATCAATACAAAACCGTAAGATGGCAACTTGGCATCTTACCATAAAAAAAAAACGGATGAAGGTGAGCTTCGACACATTATTTTAAAAAAAATAATAATGAAAGTGCTCGCAATCTATCAATCAACAAGAAAATGTATTTAAAAGTAGCTTTATGCTTGTACAACAATCAAAGTTGGACATCCTTTGCACTCTTTTAAAAATTATTATCAGATGATTCCTTATTTTCGGCTTTGCAATTATTTTGTCTATTTGCAATTTAAACAATAATAATCATATCTGCTAAACATCAGCAGACATCATTTATACCGTACACAGCACATCTCAATAACTTGCAACTCATCTTGGAAACATTCAGAAGCACCATCTAGAATTGCAAATAGGTGAATAGTAGAATACAAATATTTTCACCTTGTGGTTATCTTCATATGAAAATGGCATAGAATCTATTAATCATACTTCGGATCTGAATGCTAAAAGAGTTCACAGTAATACCATCAAAAGTAACTAAAAAAAGACTACCATTGAAAAGGATTCAAGTTACATTTCAGTCAGTCAACATGTTGTAAGTCTGTAACCATATTGAAACAAGGTTCAAATAACAAAAGGGAGAAAATAATAATAAAAAAAGGGAGTGCCCTAGTCAGCTTTGCAACTTATTAGACAGACCATGAATGAAACAACACCCTGTGAAAAATTAATACCACTAACCGTATAAACCCACCCAAATACACCCAAAAGCCTGGAACAACACGGATTGATGCAATTTTGTAACATTGACCCACTCTAAGACCGTTAAAAATTGATTTTTTTTTTTTTTTTATAACTACACCTCTAAACCTAAATATATGTGAGGTGTGCGAGACTCCATTCTGGCACACCCTTTAAGGCGGTAGGATGCAAAATAACATAATGCATGCCGGCCTGATAATCAACCAATATCAGACGGGGGCATTTGAACATGGAATAATATTTTACAAATAGAACGAAAAGGCAAGAGAAGCACAAAGGTCTCGTGCCCATTTGCAGAGTTCAACTCCATCCATTGGGGCCAAACAAACCCTGCATGAGATGCTTTTAAGGTGTCTGTGCTCACCATAAACACTGACAACCTGAAAAATAAATTAGTTCCAAGTTTTGATTAGTTATGCCTTGCAGATATATATCATCCAACATGGATGAATTGCAAATTGAACCTAACGTGTTTGGTGGTTTTGTATAACATAAACATGCATATAGAGATGAGTCAATTATGAAGCTAACCTTCAAGTATCTATCTTTCTCAATTTAGACCATAAAGTTTCATAAATCTCACATCAAGACACGCAATTAGTACCATATGGTAAATCATCAAACAATTTAGTCAAATAAAATACAATTTTGTCAAAATAGGATAGTACTTCCAGTGTGTTACAGTGCAATTAAATCTAACAAGTTCAATTATTAAAGTAATCAAGATTGCTTATTTTATCTTACTGTGAATTGTTCTCTTTATTTGGGAATCTGATTCTATAGCTACCAATGTTATAGGAAATGTCTCGTATTTAATATATACACACCAACTCGGAGCAAGTGCATTCTAGGACTATGAAGGTATTTACCATACTGGAGTTCACCAGAAAGTACAGTTACATTCTGTACACAAGTATACTGCATTGGCGCTTTGTATAACCATCCATGCAAATTGATTTGCATGTCCTGTCATGCGTGTATAAAATGTAGCTCAGAATCATAAAATATTTTACGGACTACTCGTGTGGATGATTCTTTAGAAACCGATAAAATACAAATTTACCCAGAGTCACATAATTTTTTAAAGAGATTACCTGTAGAATGCAAAGATTGATGGTTTTCGCAAGGACAGAATATGTGTGCTGCCAAAATATATAGATAAATATTGGCACCACTCCTCTTCTTGCCCTGCTGCAATCTATATTGGATACCTATCCAATCGGGAAGAATTTAGGACATCAATAAATAATTGTATTACAATTGCCCTTCCCAAAAGGAATCCCCTTTTTTTTTTTTTTACTTTTCTAATACCTCAATTTGATCATGCTTGAGTGACCCTATATTAGCCTGCTGCTTGATCTGAGCCATTTTGCACAAACTGGTGAGATGAATGAGCTGGTATTATCAGATGCGGGTGCGGACTTGGTACTGGCGCTGCTAATGTTTAGACATTAAAAAAATTAATTAAAAAAACTGCTGCAAAAAAAACACCAACCAGAAATGTTTTTTTTTTTTTTTTTTTTTCTAATATCTTTTAGTAATGACTATCTACTTCAAATTTTAGTGTACAAGTTTGAACTTATATAAAAACAACCATCCGTAGAGCATTTCGATGACAAAAAAATAAATAATTCTGGGCTTAATATTTAGGATTCAGATTTATATAGCTGAGCTTTGTGGAACAGCAACAGCATAGCACTCCCAAACTCACCAAGAAACCACAAATAAATCTACAACAAAAACAGAAGTTCAGTAAAACTATATAATACATACACTAATATATTAAACAACAGCATATAAGACTCAAAACAATGTTGCATACAAAATGCTCGTCCTATGCACATTACTTCTTAGTGGAGATGGAACAATACCAATCTAGTTTAGTCTACCAAAAGTTACTGCTAATGCAACCAGAAAAGAAAGAAATTTAGTACTAACCAACAATAAAGGGAGCTTGAACTGGAGGCCGTGGAGTAGAGGCAGCACCATTGACGTTTAACCCACTGAACTGTACCAGCTGATGACCTGGCACAGGAGTGTAGCCTTGAACTGCTGTATAGCCATGCCCACCAGGAGTAGGTGGGCTCATCTGACCATATTGGTACATTCCAGTATTTGCTGATCCGCCTGGTACACTGTAGATTTGTACATATGGCTGTCCCACGTATGGGTTGTACACATTCTGCTTTTTGCATGAAGATATAATAAGGATTCAGGGAAGCACCTACCAGTATTGTTATGTTCTGCTTAACCTCAGTTTAATTATTTTAGGTTTTCTTTTTCCTTTTTTGGTTGGTGTTTTATGTGTGTCTAGCTTGTGTCCAAAAAATTACGAGGGAAATCTAGGCAGTAGGCACTGTACCAGGTGGGTTAAGTCTTGTAATTGGATTCTATTACACTAAATAGCCAAAAATTTTGGATTTTGTATTTTACTTTATTTCTGTTTTGCATGGTGGCATAAAACCTAATTGGATTCTATTACACTAAACCCTAAACATCAGAAACATATATATCTGAAATAAGGAGGTTCATGTTTATCAAGTGTGAACATGGGATATGAAAGAATTCCTTCTTAAAAAGTATATGCTTTGTATTTATTACCTGTGGGTAGGTGTACTCTGATCCATATGCAGCATAACTGCATTAGAAAACACAAAACCAATTATTTGTTTTAGTTTTCAAAACAGATTATTCACAAAATGAAGAGTTTGTTTGATGAAATATCACTTGCTGTGGGAGGAGGGGGGGGGGGGGGGGGGGGGGGGGTTGAATATTTAATGAGGTGCATTTATAGGAGTATCTTTTCGTTTACCAGAAAGGGAAAGCTAAGCATGTGCTTTTCCTATGTATATCAAAATACAGTGTTTCATCAATTATAAGATCAACAGCATACAACTTTTGAATAATACTAGCACAAATATAAATCTGACAATAGATTGACCACTAAATAATCTCTTACATCACCAGAAACCGGTACTCCAACTAACCTCCAACTAACGTACCTAGTTACTGAACCTGGTCACTACTGGGATTACACATAAAAATATAACTGAAGACTAATGACTTACCCATATTGTGGGTATGAATATCCTTGCTGGTAACCATATGGCACGGGTCGCTGATAAGTGGTACCTCCAACATAGAGCCCCCTTGGAACTGGTAGACCACCATAGTATGGCCCAGCTGACCTTGGCCGTGCTATACAAAACAGATTAAGTTAAGTTAAACCATCAGGCTGCATTACTTTCAGGCTGAACTAAATTTGAACTAAATCATAGCGGTATTGGTTTAACTTAACATGGTACTAACCAAATCAAATCCTTTGAACTAAATTTGCAATTAAACATAGGCCATGAAACCCAAAGAGCATTATAAGGGTCAAAAAGTCATGGAACCCTTGATGTGTACATAATTGTAACTTCTAAACAACCTCACAAAGGAATCAAAAGTGTACACTGAAAGTGATATAAAAAAGCAATCAGTATACTTGGATTGTCAAATACAGAAAATTTTCCTCATTATGCCAACTACTAAGTTCCCCAACAACACTAGAAGACACAAAAAAGTTACTAAGAAAATAAAAGGAGTTGTACCATATGAAATAGCAGGAGTAGGCCGTCCCAAGGAAGCCAAATTACAATTGGCTCTTCTCCCATCTATGACAGGGGTGGGGTCCACACACGCCTTTCTAGCAGATTCCGGGTCCCGAAACGTGACCTGCTTATCGTAAAACCCATTAACCCATGCTTAGAGATTGAACTATTATCAGGATAAGAATTTCCCATATAGACTAGAAAATGTGAATTAGAAATCATCCAAAATATCTCCTCCACTCCTATATTCTCTCAACAATAGTATTTAAACCCATTCTTCAAATCTCCAATATTTTGCAAGTAAAACAACAACAAAATGGAGTATTTGACATCTTCTACACTAGGCTGCTAAATGCAGACCATTTCTTGTCATTTGCAGGGTTGAAACAGGAAATAGCTTATGCTGTTCAGGTCTATATGGTATAATAGATCCATAAAATTACTGAAAAATAGGTGAATAACTCAGACGTAGGAGAATTTTCCAAAGATTGATCTTTGTTCAGAATTTTCCAAAGAGAAGTAAAAAATTGTCTAGGTTTAGTTGAAACAAACTCACAAATCCATAACCCTTCGAGCGACCCGAGTTCTTGTCAGTGATCACAACTGCCTCAAGGATATCACCATACTGCTCGAAATGCTGTCGCAGGGCCTCACTCTTTGTTTCCCAAGCGAGACCTCCGACAAAAACCTGCGAACCCGAAAACTAATCAATTTGGCCCCTTTTATCAGCGAAAATTAAGATTAACCTCGAATTCAGAGTGTACCTTGGTGTAGGTAGTGTCTCCAAAGGGAGAATTCATCAAATGGAAACCTGAGCTCGAACTGGAGGCGGATCCAGACCCCGAGCCGGGGCCCGGGTGAGGAAACGCCATGGAAGAGCTCGAGCAA
The DNA here is from genome assembly GCA_964058825.1 of Carex arenaria. Lineage (NCBI taxonomy): Eukaryota > Viridiplantae > Streptophyta > Magnoliopsida > Poales > Cyperaceae > Carex > Carex arenaria. Next base: position 2,794 of record CAXKVW010001337.1, on the reverse strand, counting down.
GGGATCACTAGGGTTATTACGAGGGATTTGAAGGAATCTGGCAAAGAGGAAAGGCGCGGTGAATTGGTTGGGAGATGCGAACGAAAAAAGGGGGAGAGGAATTTTCCTAACAGATGCGATGAATGATCTCAGAAAAATAAAAAGGAGGAAGAAAATCAATTTAGGCTGTCAAAAAGAAAAGAAAATTGATTTAGGGTTTGGCGGAATGTTTTGCTACGCGGTACCGCGAAAAAACACCCGGGAAAGGATGTTAAAGTATTTTCGTTTTCAACCTTGTTAATCACTCTAATTATATAAAAAAGCTATTTGATGTATTGGCATCATTGTTTTGTTTTAATGAAATAAATTAATAGTGAATGTTAAGGATATGCTCCAATTAGGGATTGAGAAGGAAACGAGAGGGACATAAAATTGAATTCATATCTAGTGCATTATCTGAAAAGAGAATCTTTTACAATTAGTGGATCCGGACCGTTCTTTTTAGCTTGGCACGAATCTCAAAGCCCAATAAAACTGGCCTCTATTTTCCTCCGAATCTCAAACCGGTTGAGATTTAATCTCAAACCGTAAAGTGAGGCCCATCCTCTACGGTACCTGGGAGGATATTGATCCCATAAAATTAACAATCACATTCGCATATTTTATTTTATTTTATTTAAAAAAAGAAGAAGAAGGTAGAGTTTAAATTATTTAATACCACAAATTATATTTTCTTTCCTTCAAATCCGTTCTCATAATTCCTAATTACAATAACATAGCTGAAATATACTCGTTATTCGTATGAATATATCTAAAATGAATTTGAGTTTTTACATATATACTGATATACATTTGTATTTCTTAAATTTTAGTTGAAATTTCGAGGTCTACATTTGGAGATGCTTCTGAATATTTATTTGATTAAAAACTATTTTTCTGAAATGCAATTTATAAACAACAATAAAATATTTGATAGGGTGTTTTATATTATATGAATTGTAAATTTGTAATATAATGTTTTATCATTGATGCAATTTGGTGAATAGATTCTAAAATAATGCAGTGCCTTAAACATTAATGTAATTATGTTCAATTTATACTACGTAGATTACAAGTATACTAATAAACATCATGGATGACAAAATTTTGAACTTGACTTAAAAAAGATTATTCATTTTATAATTGTTTACTCTCTATAACATGCATACAACGGTAAACAAAATGTTCTAATTTTACTATTTTATGATAATTTCAAAATATATATAATAAGTGATCGTAACTCTGTTTGTTAAATAACAAATGAATTTTCAAAATTGGCAAACTTAAAAGTGTAAATAGCAATACAGACATATTTCTTATCACTACTAATATTATCAATAAATCATGACACTTGCAATTGCTCATCAAGCCCAGTATATTAGAAATTAGAATTGTGTGATTTTGTTAACTTGTAGTTTAATATGCGTAAGGTAACTGAACTGTGCATGAAAATATAATAAAAATATAAGGTTCTCCGTGCAAAAAGCTTACTAGCTGCCACAGCAGACAAGTACCTTCGGGCTTCGGGGGCAAGTTTTCCCTTAACAGAATAATTTTTTATTTTTTTTTAAAAAGATAAGGGGCCTGGTAGTTTCGTAGTTAGACTTGGCTAAAATCATAATTTATTTCATAGCATTTGATTATATATATTGTATACTAATAATGTAATATTTATCTGACATCTTTTATATAATCCTTCCCTGTAAAATATTAAATTGGGTGGTATAAACAAATGCAGAGTCTATTGTGGAGGTAGCTATCATTGCTCCATAAATTGGATCATTCATTTAAAAATAGGGAAAAAGAACTGGCGGACAGGTATTAGAATGTACTTTTGTTATGTTTAGGATCCTCTCCAGTAGTGCAGAAACCATGATACCTTTTCTACTGATCTTGACTGTTCATATTAGATCGGACGGTCTTTATTAATCAATTAATGTGTCCCATAGAACGGTTATGTAGAGAGAGATTGGGATTGTGATTGATCAGAGTCGTCTAATCAGAGAGAGACCCTCTTTTGCTGTCTAATGAATTCAATTTTTTTTTTTTTTGCCGTTGATGCAGCGTAGCAGGTTTTATACTGATGCAATTTCCGAGTGACATGAGATTAGTTGAAACTTCTTTTCTCTTTGACAAAAGAGGCTGTACACAGAGCACTTGGGTTTGAAAACTAAAAAAAATTGAACAAGTAGTTTAAGCTGATTTTTTTTATTTGCAGTATTTTTAAAACTTAAAATTCAAAGGTAGCCGACATGAGTCTGCGTCTCTCAGGTGAGTTTGCGTCTCTAAGCTAGAATTTGAGATTTTAGAAAATGCATGCAATCTTTGAATTTTGAATTTTGAAAATGCTACAAATAAAAAGCGGCATTTTAAGTTTGGATTTCAAAAAGGTTCTGTTTGAGTGGACGTAATTTATTACATTCAATTGAAGACTGTTTGGTATTCAAGAATTGAGTTGAAAAAAAAAATACAAGACCGGAGAAATAACGCTCTAAAAAAATGTTCTCTAAAAGATGCCGCGCCACATGAGCAGGCTAATATATGGTCGCTCATTCAAATCTAGTAAAAGAATGATTTTTCTATAAAATATTTTTGATTGCCACTGATTTAATAAAAAAATTATCAAGTTAAAATGACTTGAATTTTTTTAGGCTTTCTATTGAGAAATAACTTATAATTTGACAATCATTTTTTTATGGAACATCATTAAATTTACGTATAATATATATATATATATATATATATATATAAATTGATGAAATTTGATATATGTTCC
>CAXKVW010001336.1:0-38118 GCA_964058825.1 Carex arenaria | reverse complement strand
GAGAGAGGCAGGAAGCGACAGAGAGCGGGTTCGTAAAGGAGAAGTAGAAGAAGAGGCAGAGGGAGGATCCGGTGCTTTGTACGAACAAAGGAGATAGAGATCCATCGGCGTGCATACTTGATTCGACTGTCTCTGAGGTAATTGGAATTCCTTTCTTGTTTCTCTACTGATCGATCATCTTTGGAATTTCTGTATAATGATTGTGTAGGAATTGATTTGGTACTAGATACCAGATAGCTCTGGAATCATATCCTCTGCGGAGTTTTTACCTGCGGAGCTGTGCGGTTCTTTTAATCTGGTCCGTTCGTTTTGATCGGACGGACCAAATATGATTATGGCACGAATCTCAAAGAAAAATTAATACTGCCCCTCCATCATCTCGAGCACTCACCGGCTGAGATTAAATCTGGGCCGTCTGATCAACTCCGCACAGCTCCGCAGGTTAAAGACTGCGCAGAGGATACTGGTCCGATAGCTCTGGCTTCTATGCTTGTTTAATTCCTTTGACAGAGAAAACCCCTACTTAGCATTACCAGGGATTTTAGATTTTTAAGTGTAGTTGTTATAAAATAAACAGTTGGAGGCTACTTGATTTAAAAAAAAAATTGAGAAATATTAACGATTCTAATTTTAGTAGATTTGTTCATGATGCAATATTAAGTACTGTTAACAGAGTTTTTTTTTTAAATTGTTATATCTCGCAAATATTTTCTACAAAAAAGTTAACATCTTACTTTGGCAGTGAATTAAGTATGGTGAGAAAAGAAATAGAAGTTTTTGTCCGGATGATTGGTTACTCCTCAAATATAACACTGCTTTTGTTGTTTGTGAGAGTTTGTAGTATTGGCACACACAGTTCTTAGAATATATTGATTTGGTCATTTGTTTCCCATGGAGTTTGTTACTGATAATCATGATTACCCCACCCAAACATAAATTTAATAGTGGCAACTTTTAAAAAAACCATATTTATATATAAGAAAAGAGAAAAAACTCACTTTTTGGTGCTATATATTTTTAATATTCTAGAAAATACTTCACAGACAATTTATGAACATAAACATGTTGTGATCCTTTTGTAGCAATTGCTGAGCATATAATGTTAGCATTTTTTGTAGTAGCTTTTATTATATAATGTAATGATCAACTTTTTAGTTAGATATAATTATTGTTCTGCACTGTTGCCAATTTAAATGTTGTGCCAACTTTTTAGTTATATACAATTAGTGTTTTGCACTGTTGTTAATTTAAATGTTGTACAATTGTGAGTGTTATCCTGAGAAGTTTATATGATTGACCCCTAATGTGTGTTTGACCACCATACTTACCAATTGATTTTGATTTCAACATGATGATAGATAAACTAACAATATACTAGTTTTGGGAAATACTGTTCTAGATGTATAAAGTCTTCCTCTATTTGGCATAATTTTAATGAAACTGACATTAAGATGTTCCAATTTGATTATTTGCAGGTCAAGAAAATGGCCAGATGGAATCAGAGCCTTGTTGGTTGAATGCAGTGTGCTAATGAAACAACCATTATGCAACTGTCTTTTCACTATTTAACCGCTGGACTCCATCTAAAGGGGTCTCACCCTCACCCAATGTTTGCACCTATACTGTCTTGATCAGCTATTGTATCTGAATGAATCAGCTAGGACTTGGGTTAATTTTCTTTGAATCCAGCTATATGAATCTGTAATGTTGAACCATGGGAGTTTAAATTTGCGCAAAATACTCTAGGAAGCTCTCAACATCTCACAACCAAGATAATCTTTGAGCATCGATTTCATGGTCTTTAGGAAAAACCGCATAGTACATGAAACATGATTTGAGAATAAGGGACAATTCATTGTAGCTGGTGTCTATGATCTCAATATATTCTCTCTTAAGAGTAATAGACTTTGTCATTTGCTCAAAGAATTTACTGAGATTATTGTCATCAGCTACAATGATTTGTCATTTGTTCTCAAGTCATGTTTTATGTACTATGCAGTTTTCCCTGATCAAAATGAAATTGACCATGAAATTGGTTCTGAAAGATTATTTCGGTTGTGGGTTATTGGGGCGCATACTAGTGGAAGAACTACTTTGATGTAATAATACTTTTGAATGAGAAAATATAATGTTAGGTTGATGAGATTAGAGAAGCTCTTTGAGGGAATCAATAAATTATCTATACTAATGTTATTATTTAAAGCTAGATTATTTTCCTTTTCTATATGATGATTTAGTTTGATATTGAGGAAAATTCGATAAGACTGTTGCTGACATAGTTTCATCAAGAAAAATACTATATTTAAAACAACAAATGGAATTGGCCGAAAAGGCCCAAAAAGAAAAATATTTAGCTGAAACAAATCTAGTAATGCAAGTAAAGGTTACCTTATTAACCATCTAATGTGTCATAAATTATCATATTTACACTGCAACTTTCCGAATATGAACAAATGTGACATGTCACAACATTTAATATATAATTGCTTTGCAGCTATAGATTACATCAATTATTATTCAATAAAAAAGCTTAACACATTAACCTTGTACACAATGTGTTAAAGAGTATATTATAATACAAGGTAAATATTATCACTAATGCGCACATATGATAAAAAAGATTGGATAAAAGAGAAAAAAATTGAAAAAAATCCAAAAATAAAAATGATTGGATGTCTGAATTCTGATCATCGAAGACGAGACACTAGAATTGTCTGAACCTCCTCTGACTTCGCCCAAACCGCAATTCAAATACTTCAGTTCTATTTGTTGTTTGAAGAAGTTTAGGAGAGGCCCAATTTACTGATAATGCAAAGAGAATACATGTTAATTTATGTCAGGCAGAGTTCTATCTGAATTTTCTTCTTTGAAATAATAATGCAAAAGAGAATAAATAATTTAAGAGGGATTTTGAATGACACAAAAATGGAAACAAATCTGCTGCAATTCTAAAGGGATCGCATGACCCTGCTTTTCTATATCTTAACTTTATTTTTTTAGAATGCACAAATCTCTAAGAAAATTAATTTACATACACAAATCTAAAAAAAAATTAAAGATTAGATATGAAAAGTTAGGGTCCTGCGATCCCTTAAGAATCGCAACAGATTTAATTTCCACAAAAATGGGGTTACAAGAAACTGGTAATTTTCTTCCAGTTCATAATGGAAAATATAATGATTTAGGCTGTGTTTCAGATTTGGATCTCATAGAGGAAGGTGAAGGGACGGGGAGGGAGGTGAACTCAGCGACTTTCCTTCCGAACAGTAGAAGCTACACCTCGATTTGGGGGTGACGGATTTCGCCAAAAATCAACACGACGCTCCCCTCTCCTCTTCTTCGAATAGTAACGCGTAACTTCTGCTCCCTCTTCGATTCCCCTCTTCTGGAGCAGGTGATCTCGCCTGGGTAAATGCGGTCTGGCAAGCTCTCCCCTCTGCACATTAAACTCGCCCTCCCCCTCCCTCCATGTAACCTCATCTGAAGCACGCTCTTAGAATATCTCTCTCAAATTATATGCCTTTACATGTTCATTTCTCATAAATTATCATATTTAGTGAATGTATTTCAAAAATAAATGTCAGAATCGGTTGAAAAAAGCAGTGAAAATTGGAAAATAGAGAATAATTTATTCGAGTACAAGTGTCTTGAACTATTGAGCATGATAAAGCGTCGTTCCTTAAAAACATATGGTGTTGATACAGCAAGTGTAAGTACTAATTGACATGCATTACATGTATTTGGATGTGAAAAATAAGGTGGCTACCTCAAGCTGATTGGCACCATTATGGTAAAACGAATAAAGTGAAGAGCAATTAATTTATCGGTGATATCGTACAAGATCTTTAGCACTAATAATAAAGAGTGGGGGACGGTTTGATGGGCATCGGACCAAATTCGGTCTGACGCCCGTCCCTCGTGGTCAGATCCGTATTATGATGCGTCCAAACTTGATTAGCCGGAACTTAAAGTTTTTGTACGAATCTTGATACGGATCAGACGGCTTTGGAAGGACGTCAAACTGCATTTGATCTGATGCCCATTGGACCGCCCCTGCTTCCTAACAAGAAAGCCTTCAAATGACCAGACTATGCAATTCTGAGCACACAACTTTTCCCAAGTACTTACTTCATGAGAAACAGAGCACATACAATAGTATAATTACAAGGTATGATTCATAGGAGTTTGACAAACTGCTACAATAGGAAAATCACAAAATTTTAATTGCAAAATCTGACGCACACCTCTCTGGTTACCAGTGCAATGTTACTTGAATGTATTTCAGTCTTATTTCTAAATACACATATAACACTTGCGTTGAGTAGATCGAGTTTGTCAGACATCTAACTAATTAAACATCCGGCAAAGGAACACGCAATGTTGGTATCAAATACAGTGGTTCTTTTTTGGCAGCGGCTGATCCAAAGGTCTCTGTCATGTCGACATCGTCTGGTTTCAGCCTGTCAGGTAGTTTCCAATCAAAATGCAACAGCAGAATTGCCAGAGTCTCCTCCACCGCACTCACACCGAATTTACGTCTTGGACAAATCCTCCTCCCGGCACCAAATGGTACAAACTCAAAATTCGTCCCATTAAAGTCAATATCAAGCATTTCAAACCTCTCTGGTTTGAATTCATCTGGATCGTTCTAGTAGTCGGGGACTCGGGGTTTCTTCCTAGAGCCCATGCATTGATTATCATGAGGGGCCCAGAGGGAATTCTGTAGGCAAGTACCTGACAACTCTCCTTGCATAGTCGTGGCACTAAAGGAGGCCCAGGTTGGTGCATTCTCAGGGTTTCTTTAATAACTAATTGTAGATAACTACGGGTATTCTTGTCAAAATTAGTATTATCACTTGCAGCTTGCCTAATCTCTGTTTGTGCCTTCGCCATTAATTACCTCAGGGTTTTTAATTAGTTCTGTCATGGCCCATGTAATCGTTGTCTCCGTTGTTTCAGTTCCTCCAAGAAATACATCCTGAATAAAGAGTACATCATTAGCGTGAACATTCAATTTGTTTTCTATTTGGCAAAGGTAAAAAATAAGAATATTGTATTAATGAAAATAAAAATTAAATTAATCAGGGGCTTGATTCCTTGTTTATCTTAAAAAAACAAACATAAAAATAATGGATTTGAGCTTATTCTGACCAAGTAGATTATGTTTATGTTTTGATCCAAATTGCTATCTAGAGTCCATTGAGCTATGTATTTTCACTTGTTGCTTGCGTTAAGACTTTTGTATGAGCGAGAAATTAGTCTAAGAAAACCAAGTTTAATTGTGTATATTGTCTCTTCCTTCTCAAAAGTAAAAATTTTTAAACTCTAACAAATTGGTATGAGAGTCATCTTTGTCGCTGGCCGATTTACGCACAAAGCCTCTCCCAATTGCAAAATTCAAGCTTTGTTTAAGCTTGGTATTGGTTTGTTTCTAGCTAGCTTGAGCTAGTTTTGTAGATGTGTTTGTATCATGCAAGGATTAGTGCAAATATAGTGTTTTTTAGGTTAGTAGAATTTGCTAACACTAGTGGAAAATGTGACATCAGTATTGGTACATTAGGGTCGGGTATAAGCAACAAGCGATACTGATAGTCTTCTAAAATGGATAAAATTAAAAACCGTTACTAAAAGTGACATTCAGTAACGGTCGTTTATAAACGGTCAACGACCGTTACTAATTGGGTCAGACAAATCAGTAACGGCTATTAATAAAGAACCGTTCTTGATAGTCCAGTAACGGTCGTTTAAACGACCGTCACTGATTGCCAATTCTAACTTTTTTAAGAACGGTTCATTCACGCGGTTCATTTCCCTCTACCTCATTCGCGCCTAGGGTTTATTTCCCTCTACGCCGCTCACCCTCCCTCTCTCCTCTGGCTGCCTCCGCTCACCCTCCCTCTCTACCTCAGTTCGCCACTCACCCTCCCTCTCTACCTCAGTTCGCTACTCACCCTCCCTCTACCTCAGTTCGCTGCTGACCATCGCGACGACTATCGCGTCTGTAAAGTGCGATTTGCGCACCTACTCTCTGTAAAGGCAGAATCGGCTCTCCATTTCCACCCGCTTCTACCCGAATCCGATCAATTTCCAAGGATGAGAGCGCTAATTCACTCGACCAAGTGGTGGATTTGAAGTCCAATGGGAAAGTTCCTCAATCGAGCTTTGATTTTCTCAAGCTTAAGAGGGAGCTGGAAAAGGAAAACGAAAGGGAGAAGGAAGGCATGACGAAAAGGTATTTGTATGGATCAGAAAAATCAATTGCTCTTTTCTTTTGTTATTACAAATAATTATTTGTTATAAGTGAACACTAACGTAGGTGCTAGAGGAGCAACTCGAAGGGTTGAGTATGGTAGAACATATGTGGTGAGGCCAAGGGAGACACCAAGCTACAATTGTGTGGGTGATCATTTATTTTGTTAATTTCAGCTGGTCCCAGCTTCTGGATTCTTTCCCACTACCAAATGTAAGTGATGAATTTAGTTCTTGTCTTACCTAAGCTAATGAAATTAATACATGTATATTTCTGACATGTACTGTTATAATATTTAGTAATATCCTTTGTTCTTACTTGAATTTAGATTAAGTGGATTTGCCCCACAGCACCAACAAGACCTGTCACGGCTTTTGGGGGTTACCCATGTACTGCCTGTAAGTTTTTCAATCCATAAAAACTACTGCTTAATGCTAAAAATCCAAAAAATCAGAATCTTTATATGGAAGAAGACCACATAACAAATTAAGAAACACAGCTTATGTAAATAAGAGTGCAATTTATGTAATTTAAATGCACTATGACCAGGGTTCAATGTGGAGGATACTTCATTGGATGGTCGAGATGACATCGAGGGGCTTGATGCATCTGCCGCACACATTGCAAATCTCCTTTCTGCTGAGCCTCTGGATGGTAAGCTAGCCACCAGTAAATTTTAAGCAATGACACCTTTAATAAATTGAAAACTTTATATTGATACCTTGTGTCTGGCGTGTTGTTTGGTTGGGAAGGTATCAGCTGTAAGAATCATGTTTTCCAACTACTTAGACAACTTAAAATGAAGGTACTGAAAATAATAGCAACAGTCTTTTTTGCGTCTAATGTGGGTATGTACTGAATTCCAAACTTGTGTATATACTAATAAAAATTTCAATCCAATACCTCTTTTCAATTTGGCATAGCGGTCTTTTGTATTTTGCGCGTGTGGTTCTCTAGGGCTTTGTATAAGTAATATATTTTTATGTTTAGTTAAATATTACAACTTATATTAGTGATTTATTATGCAATTCTATTTTTCTATTTGCACCTTTGACTAGAAGTACAAGTATTGGATTCAAGTGGAGCATCTTCTGGACAACAAAAATATGAGAATCCAAGCATCTCTCTCTCTCTCTCTCTCTGATGGCTAATGGTTTGTGTAATTGTGTTAAATTGAAGTTAGATTAGACTTTATCAACAGTGTAGTGTTAACTCAGGACACGAGAGTATCAATAGAGGCTACAACAAGGTTTTAGTGTTTGTGGAATTAGCTAATGTAATTTGTATTATGAAAATGTGGTATTATTATTGTGTTATTTAGTGAAATTAGAATGTAAAATGTAAATGTGGAATTAATATGTAAAATTTCTATTGTTAGTTGAATTAATGATATTCTGTGCAATGTGTTACTGCATTTTGTAAAAAAAAAAAAAACCGGCTACAGTAACGGTCGTTTATTAAATAGCCATCCTTGAAAGTATTTTCAGTAACGGTCGTTAATAAACGACCGTCCTTGAAAGTACTTTTTGTAACGGTCGTTAATAAACGACCGTCCTTAATAGTCCTATTTAGTATCGGTTATTTATACGACCGTCCCTGATTGTTGAATCTGTAACGGCTCTTTAACCGTTACTGATTATTTGTACTATCAGTATCGCCTGGATCAGTATCGCCTCTTAGTCTGTCCCTGATGTGCATTTTTGACCGTCCCTAATACCTGTTTTTCCACTAGTGTAATTTGTAGGTATGTTTGTATCACAATTGTGAGGAATAAATACAAAAGATATATAAACCATAGAAGGAAAAACCGGCTGTTCCAGACTGGAATCGACCCATACCGATCCAATTTCAGTCCGAGTTACACGGAATATGTTGATTTTAGTCAAATTTTGGCCGGAATGGCTTAATTTCAGTCACTTTTCGGCCGGAACAGTTCAATTTCGACAGGAGCGGTTCAATTTCAGTGAAATTTGGCCGAAACTAAATATACTCACAAATCAATTTTTTTTTTTCTGCTAGGAGTGAGATTCGATCTTGGATAGAGAACTATGCCAACCAACACAACTACCACTACACCATTCAATCTTTTGTTACTAGAAACTATATCTACATGTATATATCTTCTAAATTATAATTTGTAGAATCCATTTAATCACAGACCATTCTGTTGCCTTTTATTGTGATTTGACTAAAGTAAAATAATGTGATGGATGGCATTAGACTTAGAGCATCTGCATCTCTGAAATTCTTGGAGTTTCAAAGCTGACTTGACAGTTTCTAAACCAGTTTTAGAGATGTAAATGGATTTCATATTTCACAATTTTATTCAATAGTTTCTAAATATGAAACTATTTCAAAACTCTGACGTGGCAAAATAAACGACCCGTATTGGCTCAATTTTTAATACTTTTTTAATTAAATGCTAATGTGGCAATTAAGAAACTCTAATTTTAATTTCAGGGATGTAGAGATTTAGAAATTCAGAGAGTCTAAAATTTCTAAAATTTTGTTAACAGTTATTTAGAAACTCCAAGAGTTTCAGAGATGCAGATGCTCTTATATTCTAAAGTGAACTATACCTTTTGTCTTTAACCTCCCTTGTATATACCTTTTGTCTTTATCCAGCCAGCACGACATAGTTTCTGGCAGTGAAACAATGTGTTTTTAGTTGTGTAACATCCCGTAATTTTTATAAATTTTTATGAATTTATTTTTGTACTTATTTATAATTATGAAAAGATAAAGGTTTAGTACATAAAAATTCAATGTTATCTTTTGAAAAAAATATAATAGAAATTTTTTTGAAGCCGTGGCACTCATGCCACGTGGCTCTTTGCATGATAAATTCTTCATCTAATGCTTTTGAACACCGTTAAAAATTCCTTTATAATGTGTTACTTAGTTTCACTTTATCTTATTAGAAAGAAAAAGAGAGATAGATAAAAGAGAAAAAAATGGAAGAGAGAGAAAAAAAAAGAAGAAGACATATTTTGATAAATTGTGATATTGAATCGTGTCCGATTGAAATTCTAGCTACGTCACGTTGATTCTGAGCAATCGTTGTAATTCGATTTGGATTTTCTGAATTGATCGGTATCAGGTAACCGGACTTCTCTATAATATGTGCTTTCGTTTTGTTTGGTTGAATTGGATTTTGAATTGGGTATTAGATTATGAGGTTTGAATTTGATTTGTGAAATGATATGATTGTGTGAATAGAGAATTTGAGAAATGATATGATCGTGTGGAATGAAATGATATGGATATTGTGTGACTTGTTTTACTGATAACCTAGACCCAGGTGCTATTGCTGGTTAAATATGCAGGCATAATTTAATGTTGAATTTGTGTGGATTAATCCAGTCTGTTTGAATGGTTGTTTAATTAAGCCAATTATAGAGAAGCGCGTCGTTAAATAACCGGTTACTGAGCTTTGTAGCTGACTTCCGTATTGTTTCTGTTGTTTCTTTTTGTTGCGACGTAGGTTGACGGGACGATGGATGGATGAGAGGGTGCCTCTCTTGTCGCGACTCCCGGCCCGGCGGCGGGGTCATGACAAGTTGTAATGCTTGTATTATATTGTATTAGTGGATTATTTAATTGTAATAATTTGTCTAAACATAAATTGTTAACAAATTATTTTTTTTATCAAATTTTCCTAATTTTTTTAGTATAAAACAAGCTTCTGGCAAAAAAGTCCAAGTTTCAAATCTGATTCGGCCAATTCCGACCGATTCACCTGATTCGGATCCCCCAGTCAAAAAATCGATTCTGGTTTCGATTTTTCCTTCTATGATATAAACTATTTTTTTTTTATTAATATCATTAACCCCCACTAGTATGAAAATCTGCTAGCTTACTATTTTTATGGATAGGTAGAATAGAGTTATTCTTGAGTTAACCTAAGTTTCTAATTCTTGTTTGGATAACCACCTTTTTGGAAAAGTGGAGCTTCTTGGATTAACACTATTCTTGCCCGGTTGCCTCTAGCCAAACACACTAAAATGTTTACGTTTGTTTAGCTTATATTTATATTTGTTTTATGCATTTGCTTTATGTTTTTAGTTTGTTTTAGATGCAATTTGATTCAAGATAAACATTATTATGTTTTGACCAAATTGATATTTGGAAACTATTGGGCTATGTATCTTTAATTGTTGCTTATGTAAATATTTTTAGAGAGAAATTATACTAATTAAGGAAATCAAGTTTAGTTGTCTCTCTATTCTCTTTCTCTCTTTCTTCTTTTCAAATCTTTGAAACCCTAGCTAACATGTAGCAACACAAATTGCAAAATTTTCAGTACAATTTATTATTATTTTTTATTTTCCCATGATTATAATCAATTTTCAGCCCATTTCAACACCTATTCCACCATAGTTTTCCACCACTTCTTCCAATTCTACGTAGATGGCTTTGGTCCTGCATATGGACGTAATTTACTCATTGAGTTTCAACAAATTAATCATTTCTCTATACTAATTGCGCAATGTTAATACAGAGCGATTCAAAACTGCTTTCTTTTAGCACATGACTGCTGTATGAGACATTCTATTTATTGCAATACCGTGGCAGCTTCTGCCAAGGTTTAAAAAATACATAAGGATTTAAAACATTTTTTCTTACGGGCCCCTAAAATGCAGTGGATCACGGGGTCAACAAAGAGGCAAATAACTGTTGACCATTTATGTTCAATAGTTTTAATTTACAAAGTAGTGATAAAGTTGAGTCCTTATCCTCCAAGGTAACATAACATTTCTGTTTAGATCCAGAGCATCTGATAAGAATCCGGGACAATCAAGTCCAACGTTGAATGCACGGGGTGCTTTTAATATTCATGTGAATTCTAATCAGATGGTCCAGAATTTGATAAAGTTCCTATACAGTATATTAGCACGGATCTTAAAGAGGCCTTGTGCATATTACGTTATTGGTCCGGATTCAAATCGGACGATTCCCTCATTCCTATGTATATTCTTCAAATGTATCCACTCATTCCTATGTAGTTAATCATCTTAATGTGGATGCTTTTTCTTAGGTCATTAATATCTATTGATTCTAATATAAGTCAGCTGTTGAATACAGTATTAGAGAAGTTTATGAAAGTTAGATCTGTTGTTTAATAAGTATTCTTTTTCTCCCTTTAATTGTTACTGCCACATTGGGAGCATGGGTCTTGATGGTTTAGAAGGATAATTAATTACTGTGTATTATTAATGGATTTTGTAGTTGCTTTAATTTGGTGGATATATTTCATATTTATGTTAATTGTTTTTGTAAGTCTGAATGGTTGGTTTTTCACTAGATTAATTGCTGCTGATGTAGTTCTTAAATTATACTCCTGCTATCCATGTGTGGTACTAATTAAGATCTAAATAATCAGTTATAAGAAATGTTTTATATTTTATGAAGTAAAAGTTCATCAGGCACATACCAAGAGAATGGCTTTTATGTTGTCCATAGTGACAGGCACTTCCAAGTCACCCCGTTCCTTTACATCGATAAGGACATCGACGAAATCATATTCAATCTGATCTGCCTCTCCTCTTTTCTTCTGTTGTTGTCGATTCTTCAAATGCTCCGGTACAATCTCCTCCAGTACCAAATCCATTTTGCTACATGTAAAAGATAAGATTAAGGTATTGCAGGTTGCTTAGCCACCTCCATAAACTTAAAAAAATTATCTCTCTGTATAGAAATTGAATTCAAAATTAAAAGGTTTTATATAGTTCAAGCCTCCTATAGAATGTTGTTAAATGTGTGCTTGTAGTCTAGTAGTTAAGAGTTTTATTTTGTGGTTGTGTAGTGTAGACTTGAGTTCAAATTTCAGTGACTACACATTATGTTTTTTACGTGTCAGTCTTCCAACATAAATTTTTTAGTTCGACCCCTAATAGCAAAGTTTATCAAATGTAATTAATTACCTGTGGAGTCTTGCAACTCTTCTTCTCATCTTCACATCCAACCAACTCAATGATGGAAAGAGTGTTGGGGAATCATGAAGGCCAAATAATTACGCCTTATCTAGAGATCAAACAATTACATCTCATCTAGGGGTCAAACACTTACACTCCGGGAAAGAAGAAACAATCCCCACCTTAACCTAAGGACCGCCCTATGCCAAAGATACTCAAAACATAATCTTTAGTGCGGAATACAATACCTGATTCCATGTTGTTTGCCATGGAATATCAAACCCTAGGTTGGAGCAGCAACCGTCTCCGTGAGCGCGAGACAAGACTCTAGTTGTTCCTTCTCGCCTTTGGGTTGGGTCTTAGATTAGGTCTTCCAAAGCAACAAGATCGCCTCTTGAGAATTCCTCTCCAATTTGCTAAATGGAATTCTCCTCTCTATTCTTTGATGGTGGAAGAAAGGAGAAGGCACTCAATTTCTGTAGAAGAATAACTTCTGAAAAGAGTTGGTTATCTTGTGCCTTGGGGACCCATCTATATATAGTTTACACATTCTGACAGCGCGACTGCGGGTGGTCCACCCGCACTGGATCTCACTGCGTCCGCACTAAGATGATTCGCGTCCAAATAACCGCCTTAAAACTCAGCCCCAAATTTTCACTAAGTCCCCAGTGCGTCCGCACTGGATCCCAGTGCGTCCGCATTACGCTCGGACTTTTCTGAATTGAACTTCAGAACCTGAGTGCGTCCGCACTCAGGTCCAGTGCGGGTGAACCACCCGCACTGGGCTCCCTGAAAACTCCCAGAATTTGGCTAAGTACTGAGTGCGTCCGCACTCAGATCCAGTGCGGGTGAACCATCCGCACTGGACACCAACTGCGTCCGCACTGGGGTTCCAGTGCGTCCGCATTACGCTCGGACTTTTCCTGGGTTGTCCGAAGTTCTCAAAATTTGGCTAAGTACTGAGTGCGTCCGCACTCAGATCCAGTGCGGGTGGAGCACCCGCACTGGGAGCCCAAAATATTTCCAGAATTTGGCTAAGTACTGAGTGCGTCCGCACTCAGATCCAGTGCGGGTGGACCACCCACACTGGGCACTGACTGCGTCCGCACTGGGATCCAGTGCGGGTGGACCACCCACACTGGACGTCCAAAAGGCAGTTTTCTCAATTGCAAATTTCAGAATCAGTCCATCAATGATTTGATCTTTGCCCAAATTGTTCTACACACTTATGGACCACATCCTATTGAATACATAGATTGTCTAATATCTTAATTCCATATTAGATCACTTTAACTGTGACAATCATATTGACAGTAAACAATTCATAATTATATTACATATATGCTCAACGTTGGATTAAGATCCAACAATCTCCCACTTGAGCAATATGTTATACTCTTTTAATTATGTATTGTCAGTCTTATGTGCGCACATACTTTTCTGTCATCCTTATGTATTCCCAAACCAATTCCGTCCATCAATCATATTAGCAAAGGACTAAAGCGGCTTTCGTCACATTTATTTTAGTCGTAACTCAACCATCAATAATCACAGTACTAATATAACTAAATGACATGAATCATGATGTGGATGTGTAGCATAGAAATTACACGCAGTTGTGATCTTACGTGCCAATTTCTAACTAGGTCTCCCACTTAAAACTTGAAACTAAATTTCATAAACTTATTGTAAAATGCAAAATTCAACTAAACAATTTGCAAACACATATCCAAATTTGAGGTCAAACTTAAAATAGAGACAGAAAACAAAATAAAACTCTTTTGCAAAACAATGCATATTACACAAAGAACTTGTTTCATGTTACAAGTTACATATCCAAAATAAGTAAATAGAACATCAAAATAAATAATTAACAAACTCCCACTAAAACTGAATTTCCCTAATAGGAATTACACCCATATGAGCAACATGCTCTTCAAACTTATTGGGTGGTAATCCTTTAGTGAGTGGATCCGCTAACATGGAGTTTGTCCCTATATGTTCTATTGACAACTGACCTTTCTGTACTCTCTCTTTTACAACCAAAAATTTAATGTCAATGTGCTTGGACTTTGACGAGCTTCGGTTGTTATTCGCGTATAGCACGGCTGAATTATTGTCACACAACAATTGTAGTGGTTTCTCTATAGTCTCCACTATGCGCAACCTAGTGACAAAATTGCGTAGCCATACACCATGATTCGATGCTTCATAACATGCAATGAATTCTGCGGCCATTGTGGAAGATGCTATAAGTGTCTGTTTAGCACTCTTCCACGAGATGGCTCCTCCAGCTAACATGTAAATGTAGCCAGATGTCGATTTCATGCTATCTTGGCATCCTCCAAAATCAGAGTCGGTATACCCAATGACCTCTAGCTTATCCGACCTCCGATACGTGAGTATGTGGTCTTTTGTTCGCTTCAGGTACCTCAAGACCCTTTTGGCTGCTTTCCAATGATCTAGACCTGGATTTGACAAGTATCGGCCCAACATGCCAGTGATGAACGCAATATCTGGACGCGTACACACTTGCGCATACATTATGCTCCCAACAACTGAGGCATATGGATACTTTTGCATTACTTCTTTTTCTATAGGATTCTTTGGGCATTGGCTAAGACTAAATTTGTCTCCTTTTGCCACAGGGGTATTTCCTGGTTTACTGTCTTGCATGCCATACCTTTTCAGGACCTTTTCGATATAATTCCTTTGGGACAATCCTAATATACCTTGGGTTCTATTCCTCAGTATCTCAATCCCTAGGACAAATGATGCATCACCAAGATCTTTCATCTCAAAATTCTTCATCAGAAATTTCTTGGTCTCATGCAACATATTTATATCATTGCTGGCAAGCAATATGTCATCCACATATAAAACCAGGAATACGAACTTACTCCCACAGAACTTGAGGTATATACACTCATCCACAACATTTGCCTCAAAACCAAACGACATAATCACATTGTGAAATTTGTAGTACCATTGACGAGACGCTTGCTTTAGTCCATAGATGGATTTCTTAAGTTTGCACACCATAGACTTTGCATCTCCCGATACATAGTTTTCTGGTTGCACCATATAGATCGTTTCTTCAATGTCACAATTTAGAAACGCTGTCTTAACATCCATCTGATGAAGCTCTAAATCGAAATGCGCAACTAATGCCAATATAATCCTCAAAGAGTCTTTCAATGAAACAGGAGAGAAAGTCTCTTTATAATCGATGCCTTCCTTTTGTGTAAAACCCTTAGCGACAAGACGCGCCTTAAATTTCTCCACATTACCTTTCGAATCCCTCTTGGTTTTAAATATCCATTTGCAACCAATCGGTTTCGCACCTGATGGTAATGGGACAATTTCCCAAACGTCATTGTCAGCCATAGATTTTATTTCCTCATTCATGGCATCGATCCACTTTTGAGAGTTAGAGTTTTGCATAGCTTGTTGTAAATTTATGGGGTCATTTTCCAACATGCCAACATCAAACTCATGTTCTTGAAGGTAAACTACATAATCCGAAGATATTGCAGACCTTTTCTCTCTAGCAGATCTTCTTATTGGCACTTCTAAATTTTCTTGAGAATTTCCAGCATTGTCTACAACAATCTGGCCAACAACAACATCATCTATAATTTCTGGAATTTCTCTTTGTGTTGTTTGATCTTGTTGAGTTTGGTCTTCAATAATGGTTTCGTTTTCGACAATTGTGTTTTGAGTAAAGATGGGTTCAATGTCCACAAAACTCTCAACACCTGAGGGAATGTTTGCACATTCCTCTTCGAATTCAAAATCCATTATTGTATCTCCCCCCGCAAACTCAACATCCTCAAAAAATTTTGCATTTCCCGTCTCAAAAACTGAATGTTCTGTAGGATTATAAAACTTAAAACCCCTTGATCGCTCGGGATACCCAATAAAATAACAACTAACAGTCCTTTCATCCAGTTTCTTCTCGTGCGGCCTATAAGGCCTTGCCTCAGCTGGACATCCCCATACACGCAAGTGTTTTAAATTAGGCTTTCGCCCATTCCAAATTTCATATGGGGTTTTGTTAGTTGCTTTAGTGGGTACTCTATTTAGGATATATGCTGCTGCCTTTAAGGCTTCACCCCATAGATTTTGTGGTAAAGTAGTACGACTCATCATACTTCTTACCATATCCTTAAGCGTTCTATTGCGCCTCTCAGAAACACCATTCATTGCCGGTGAACCGGGCAATGTATACTGAGGCACAATTCCGCATTCATCTATGAACTGTGCAAAAGGCCCTCGACATTGCTCACCCGATCCATCATATCTGCCGTAGTATTCACCACCACGGTCAGATCTAATGGCCTTAATGTGTTTGTTAAGTTGTAACTCAACTTCCGTTTTGAAACTTTTGAACATGTCAAGGGCTTGAGCTTTTTCTTTAATTAAATATATGTAGCCATATCTTGAATAGTCGTCTATAAAACTAATAAAATACCGCTGACCATTTCTTGTAGCCGTTGGAAACGGACCACAGATATCGGTATGAATTAATTCTAAGACTTCTGAACACCTTTTGGCTTCATATTTTCTGAAATTGGTTTGTTTCCCTTTTATGCAATTAATACAATCATTAAGATCTGAAAAATTTAAGGGTTCAAGAATTTCATTAGACACAAGACGTTCAATTCTACGTTGAGAAATGTGACCTAATCGCTTGTGCCATAATGTAGCTGAATTCTCATTAGTTAATTTTTTTTTCTTACTATTTGTATCCACATGCAAGGCTTCAATATAAGAACTATTGACATCCAAAGAATATAGATTATCATAAACCGAAAGAAAACCAGAACCAACTTGTTTTGAATCATGAAACAAACTGAATTTTCCATTTCCAAAAGTACAAGTAAATCCATACTTATCCAAAGCAGAAATAGAAATTAAGTTACGTCTAAAAGACGGTACAACAAATGTCTCATACAAATTCAAATAAAATCCTGATTTTAACAATAATCTATAAGTCCCAATAGCCTCCACCTCAACTTTATTGCCATCGCCCACAAAGATGAATCTTTCATCATCACTTGGCTTCCGGCAATTTAGGCAGCCCTGCAAAGATATACTTATGTGAGTAGTTGCACCTGAATCTATCCACCAAGTATATCTAGATACAGAAGATAAATTAACTTCCGTACAAACCATAACAAGAGATTTACCTTTCTTAGCACGCCATGCGTGATAATTCTGGCAATGAATCTTCTTGTGTCCAACCGCACCACAGAAGTAACAGGGATTTTCAGATGTGGCAACTTTCTTGCCCTTATCCTGTTTCTTATTGGTGGTCAATGCAGCATCCTTATTATCCTTGGTCTGATTGGATTTCTTACTCTTAGCCGGTCCCTTAGATTTGGAAGTAGTAGCAACATGGGCACTTTCTGTCTTATCCTGTTTCAGTCTTTCCTCTTCTTGCACACAATGTGAGATGAGCTCATTAAGTGTCCATTTTTCCTTTTGACAATTATAGCTCACCTTAAACTGTCCAAAGTGTGAAGGAAGGGATATCAATGCTAAGTGCACCAAGAGATCATCAGAAATATCTAATTTAAGTGCCCTTAGTTTTGAAACAACATTAGACATCTCCATGATATACTCCCGAATACTTCCCTTTTCCTTATACTTCATTGAAACAAGTTTCGTCAAGAGTGTACCAATTTCAGACTTTTCATTCTTGACAAACCTTGTCTCAATTTCGGCCAAATATTCCTTAGCGTTAGTAATCCCATCAGTAATCGAGCCTCTAAATACCTCTGGAATGAACCTTTTCATAATCATTAGACTCACTTTATTGGATCTGTCCCACCTCTCCTTCCCCTTCTTTTCTTCAGGGGTAGAGGTATCAATAATGGTGGGACAGGCCTCTCTGAATGCTAAGTCTAAATCCATGACACCGAGAGTTATCATAACACTCTCCTGCCAATACTTGAAATTGGAACCATTCAACATCGGAATATCTTTAAGGCTAGTAGTAATGCTAGCTGAAAAATACGAACAAAAAACACACAAAACAACCACGATTTAGTGGAAAAATTCTGAAATTTATAAATTATATTCAAATAAAGGCTAAATATTTCCATCATTAACAAAACATCGGTTTCCATTAATTGGTCACCGGAGGGTAACGAATTAATTTCTTATGATATTTTGGCGCAATAATAAAGCATTGATGATTTAGTAACATATCGACAATATGCCTTCCGGAGGGCCGACTTATTGACATATGTAATAAGACATAATAATCATCACTACACTTTATTATCACTTAATTGTACATACAATTTCAACAACAATTATCTTCCGGAGGGCCGATAAATGATCACTTCTATCAAATGCACTCCTAATTTCCCTTTTATACAGTGAATATAAATTAACTTTGTCAAAAGAGGTACCGGAGGGTACGATAGTGACTTAATCAATTCAATTCAAGGTACATATAAAACCTTAATGCCTTTATAAGAACTATAATTTATACCTTAGCCATAAAATAAAAGTGCAATTAAATAAATATATATATATATAATTGCATCAAAACAATTGTATTCATTTTCAGATTTTTTTCCCGAGTATAGTGCAGACGCACTTAGGATGAGTGCGTCCGCATTGTCCTTATTATTATTTTAGTGTTTCGAATTTAAGGGGAAAACTGAAAAATAATTACAATTGTTATGCTGAATTATGACATGATCTAGAGAGACAAACTTTAAAATTGGAAGCACCTTTAAATAACCTTTCAAATTTAGAAATTTCTTTCTAACTTTGTGTATCCCTAATTCCAAAATTGCCCAGAAAATTGCCAAATGAATGGCATGCGGAATTTCATGCGTGCCATGGTAGGCCACATAAAAGATTCCAAGACCGAATCTTGATTAGGTATATTGCGATTTCTGATGGAAATCTTCGAGCAATCCCTAATCAAACTTAATAACTGAAATCTGAGCAATAAGGACCTTAATTTTGTGCTATCCAAACTCTAATTTTCAGATCAAAACCAATCAAGAAAATCCAACAAAAAATCAACGAAAAATCATCAATTCAAAACCTAATTCTCTCTAGATCCAAAGACCTAATCCTTCAGCATAGGGAGGCTCTGATACCACTTGTTGGGGAATCATGAAGGCCAAACAATTATGCCTTATCTAGAGATCAAACAATTACATCTCATCTAGGGGTCAAACACTTACACCCCGGGGAAGAAGAAACAATCCCCACCTTAACCTAAGGACCGCCCTATGCCAAAGATACCCAAAACATAATCTTTAGTGCGGAATACAATACCTGATTCCATGTTGTTTGCCATGGAATATCAAACCCTAGGTTGGAGCAGCAACCGTCTCCGTGAGCGCGAGACAAGACTCTAGTTGTTCCTTCTCGCCTTTGGGTTGGGTCTTAGATTAGGTCTTCCAAAGCAACAAGATCGCCTCTTGAGAATTCCTCTCCAATTTGCTAAATGGAATTCTCCTCTCTATTCTTTGATGGTGGAAGAAAGGAGAAGGCACTCAATTTCTGTAGAAGAATAACTTCTGAAAAGAGTTGGTTATCTTGTGCCTTGGGGACCTATCTATATATAGTTTACACATTCTGACAGCGCGACTGCGGGTGGTCCACCCGCACTGGATCTCACTGCGTCCGCACTGAGATGATTCGCGTCCAAATAACCGCCTTAAAACTCAGCCCCAAATTTTCACTAAGTCCCCAGTGCGTCCGCACTGGATCCCAGTGCGTCTGCATTACGCTCGGACTTTTCTGAATTGAACTTCAGAACCTGAGTGCGTCCGCACTCAGGTCCAGGGTTCACCCGCACTGGGCTCCCTGAAAACTTCCAGAATTTGGCTAAGTACTGAGTGCGTCCGCACTCAGATCCAGTGCGGGTGAACCACCCGCACTGGACACCAACTGCGTCCGCACTGGGGTTCCAGTGCGTCCGCATTACGCTCGGACTTTTCCTGGGTTGTCCGAAGTTCTCAAAATTTGGCTAAGTACTGAGTGCGTCCGCACTCAGATCCAGTGCGGGTGGAGCACCCGCACTGGGAGCCCAAAATATTTCCAGAATTTGGCTAAGTACTGAGTGCGTCCGCACTCAGATCCAGTGCGGGTGGACCACCCACACTGGGCACTGACTGCGTCCGCACTGGGATCCAGTGCGGGTGGACCACCCACACTGGACGTCCAAAAGGCAGTTTTCTCAATTGCAAATTTCAGAATCAGTCCATCAATGATTTGATTTTTGCCCAAATTGTTCTACACACTTATGGACCACATCCTATTGAATACATAGATTGTCTAATATCTTAATTCCATATTAGATCACTTTAACTGTGACAATCATATTGACAGTAAACAATTCATAATTATATTACATATATGCTCAACGTTGGATTAAGATCCAACAAAGAGATCAGATAGGTCGAACCCAGAAATAATCAGCAGTATCTCCCTTAATATTTCATAAAACGTTCCGCTCATTTTACACTTTCCACCAAATGCTGCATGAACATTAATATCGTTTGAAAGCTCAGATATCCTTGCACTCAAATTGACTGGTAAATTACCAGGAACTAATCTGATGCTCTTCAATAGGGAATTGACCTCTTCTTGCCGGATAGAGGAGAAAGATTTGAGCCGTTTTGAAGTTAAGAGCTCACTGGTAGAAATTCGATGCATCCCGCGCCAGTAGGGACTATTTGAGAAGATAATATCCATGTTACTAGAGAACTGTATCCTCTGCTGCCAATTAAATTTGCAGCAGAGTGCTGCAAATTTAATCTAGTTCGTTCGTTTTTGATCGGACAGATGAAATAAGATTTTGGCATGAATTTTAAAGCAAAATTAATACTGCTCCCTACATCATCCGAGCACTCACCGGCTGAGATTAAATCTGGGTCGTCCGAAAGTGCAGCAGGATGCTGCAAATTAAATTTGCAGCAGAGGATACGGTTCCTGAACTAGGCCTCCTAATGGACGGGTCCCCTGTTCAAACTCAGCCTGGTTCGAAATTAAAATGAATAAGTCTTGTTCATGTCTGGCCTGAAATAAAATAATTGATGATCATGATCAGCCCGCTCAATAATGTTCATAACTGAGCCCGGTTCGTAACAGCCCCGTTCAAGAGAACCAAGCTGAACAATGGACAACCAAACGGGCCTCTATAAGATCATGGTTTCATTTGGTAAGATTAGATGGGGTCACAGTGAAGTATGGCAAAGCTATGCTCCTTTCAAGGTTAAGTTCTTTGCATTTCTATGGCTGCATAACAAGATCTTGACCCATGATACTATGCTAAAGAGAGGGATAAATTGTGTAGCAGATTGTGCAATGTGTACTGAATGCTCATTTGAAACAATTTTCCATTTATTTTTTGAGTGTCGGTATGCACGTGAGGTATGGAGATATTTTGCAAATCTGATTTTTTTCTCTGACTCAGCTACATTATCTTGGAAATGTTCCTGGCAAGTTTTCAAGCGATGTGGTCGGGAGAACAAGAGGATTTGGGCAAACCGGTTTATGGGAGTACTGTGGGGAATATGGAAGCAGCGTAACGAATGCATTTTTCGGGGCAATCAACTGCCACCGTTTATTCTGGCACAACGAATCAAAGAGGAAACGACACTGTGGCTGAGCTGTTGTAGGAGGGTAAAGACTGGAGGTATAGCGGTTTGTTGCAGAGATGATTTTCAAGGAAATTAAATAGCTGATGTAATAGGATAGTAGTTGTAATTACATCTATTTTCTTGTACGCTTGGTAGCTGCTACCAAGTCTTTCAAAAAAAAAAAAAAAAAAAAAGACAACCAAACGGGCCACTTAATATAATAATGGGAACAGCCAACATAGTCGAACACTAGTTTCGCTAATATATTTTTGCTTCTGCATACAGTAAATTCACCAAAAAAATTGTGATATAAAGTGTCACCTAAACAGACATTTCCTGCCACTAATATATCTCATTTTTCATGAGAAATTGCTAGATTAGGGTACTAACATTACAGTAGAAAGATGCATCAGCGACCGGTGAAATCGGTTGCTGATAAGTATGTCGCTGGTCACTGATAGTCGATTTGGTCGCTGATGCCAAATTCTGGTCGTTGATGTTCCAGTCGTTGAAAGCTTGTCGCTGATGCCTGTTCGATGATGTCAACAGTCGCTGAATGACGTCATCCCGGTCGCTAATACTTTATTAGCGACCAATTTTTTTTGTCGCTATTGGATTTTGCTGACGTCATGTAAAGATATCAGTGACAAAAAAATTGGTCGCTGATACTCAATACCGGTCGCAGAAGGGTAATTTCTTTTTTAAAAAAAATTGGTTTTTTTTTTCTTTTCACCAATTGGTACAAAATGTACCAAACAAATTGATATACCCATTCTGTAATATATTTCTCCTCAACCCAATCGATATGAGTTGTACCAAACAATTCACACAAGATCAATTCATAATCAATTAAAACAAAAAAAATTACACAAGATCAATAATACAATTGCATACATTACATAAAATCTTACAAAATTTTACAATTCACAATTCATTATTAGGTATACCAACTTGAGCAACATTTCGAACTATGCAAACAATTTAAGATTCTTCTTCTGAAAATAGAAAAAAAAAAGACAGAATAATTATTGTTAGCCATTAGTTAATTTGTCAGATTTGCTAATTACAAATTTGATATAATAATACTTAGATATTATATAATGAACATCAGATAGAATAAGATAATTTCTTTTTCAATAAATTAAAAACAATGAATTAAGAAATTTTTTTAATATGTATTGTACTTAACTAATGTGATTAATGGATGACTAATAAGTAATTAAAACATCATGTTTAATTCTTTCAAACATATTATTCTCTAACAGCAGTAACTATCGGGTTCATAACTTCATATGATATTATGATAGTCTGATAACTTGTAAATTTGGGAATTAAAGCAAAACTATAAAAATAAAGATAGAAAATACCTTCGAATCGTATTTAGATCAATCTCCTCCTGATTTGCTGCTGCTATGAATGATTCAAATTAATTAACCTAAAAAACAGAATTTCAGTAATTAGGTCAAAATTTCTAAAAAACAGAAAAAAAAAAAAACTGAAATAAAAAACCTTAAAAAACAGGAAAAAAACGGAGTAAAAACACACATAAGAAACAGGAAAAAAAAAAGAAAAAAACGGAGGAAAAACAAAAAAAAAAGAAAAAGAAAAAAGTAAGAAAAACATAAAAAAGAAATAATACAGAAAAAAAGGGAAAAAAAGAAGAAAGAAAAAAAGCGAAAAACAGAAAAATAAAGAAAAAAAAAACAACAAAACAGAAAAAAAAACAACAAAACAGAAAAAAAGAAAAAAAAAAGCAAAAATTAAACCAAAAAACTTGAAAAAAAATAGAAAGAGAGGCGTTTTATACAAACATTTGACGTTTCTACAATCATTATACGAAAAAATAAATTAACAAAAAAATGGAGAGGGAGAGAAGCAGAGAGATAGTACCGAGAGAGAGTCAGAGAGAAGTAGGGATCGTCGGGCGGAGGTGGAGCAGATCGACGGCCGAAAGAAGAGATCAGGCGGAGCAGATCAGCGGGCGGCACCGTCGATTTTGAAATTGTAAACCTTAAACGCGCGAGACAGCAGCAAAAAAGAAGGTTGTGCATGCGGGGGGTTTTTCTGTCAAAAACTTTCAGCGACTGGTCCAAATTGGTCGCTGAAAGTATTTTTTGCCGGTCGCTGATGCCCGATGTTTTTTTTTTTTTTTTTTTTAAAATTGATATTCAGCGATCAGAATCCCAACCGGTCGCTGAAAGGTTGGTCGCCTGATTTTTGGGGTTATTTTATTTTTTTTGGAAGAAAAAGGGAATCAGCGATCGGAGCTGTTGTCCAGTTATGCTGTAGTGTAGTTTTTTTTTGAAAACATAGTTATGACACAAAACATAACTAAATTAACCTGTAATAAGTGTGACATGACTATCTAACCCAACAAAAAATATATATCAGAATGCAAAATAAAATATTACACAAATGACAAACATTGCATCTACTTGAAAGATCGACCAAGAAAACACAAGCAGAGCATAACAAAATAGCACCACAAAATTAAAATAAATCTCCTACTGTTACACTTACACATGCTCATCAGATCAAGTCATCCTCACTTTGCCATATATCAATCATCTAAAAGGTAAATTACTAGTCTATATTACATCATAATATGTAGTGGCAAAGCCAGAAATTTTTTCAGGGGTAAGCCAGAAACACGGTGTTACCATACATGAGAACATTTGTTGCATATATCGTAGTGTTGTTCGCAAGGTTTGCATCCTGCGTTTGCATGACCTATGCAGTGTGTATGCATCAATTAATGTTAAAAGATATAATTCTCATCCCATATAAGTGATCTTGAGGACCACAAACAGTCGTAAATCATATACAAATATAAACAAATGAAAATTTTGTAAATTTTAACTATTTTTGGGGATACATTAGCATTAAACGATCGATTAGCTAGAAAGTTACCTCTTCTGCAGCTTCATGAGAAGTGAGGACGACTAGGTCAGTCTCGTCAGCACGAAGGAGCATAACGGGTCCATGCAACCGGGCAAGATCACGCAGGGCATGGTGCGGCAATCTACCTGCTTGGTGGTGCAAACTTCCGATAAAAGGCAGGGTCTGGGGACCTGGAGGGAGATTAAATATAGAATGTGTAGCTTGCTTCCAGAGGAATCGATTGGAGAGAGAATAGTAGAAGAAGAGAAGTTACAAAGTAGAAAGGTAGTTCCATTTTTGTTGTTCTCTTTTGTTTTGTGGGGGGTGATTACAGAAGTAAAAGATATTAAGAATGTTTTAACATTGCTTTTGTGTACATTGCGTTAATTTTTCATTGATAGGTCAAGAAGAGATTGCAAGGTACTTATAGATAAAGAAGTGAGCTAAACTCCACTAGTAACTATCAATTTGAATGCAGCTAGCGCTGGAAGAAGGAACAGAAATCAGTAATAAATAAGGTGCAGTTGCACCAGTACTGATGCTTTAGAGAAGTTATATATACTATTGCTAGATTTTATTGTCTCAACTTTTTGTTCTTTAGGAATTCTGGGAGCTATGGTGCGAAAACCGAGGCAGCAAGGCGATTTCTGGAAGACACAACAGGATAACCATGGCGACTCCACTCAACCAAGGCAACAATACCTCAACAAAGAAGATCAAGATGATGGCTGGCAAACTGTGAAGAGAAGACGCAAGCAGAGGACAGTGCAGAGAATTTATGGCAACAACCCAAAGCAGAGCTCCCCACGTTTCACGCCCTTCAATCTGAATAAATGTTTCAGATGCCTCTCCAAGACACACAAGATAGCTCAATGCAGGGAACCTTTACGCTGCCATAAATGCTTAACCTTGGGTCATTACTCCAACAAATGCCCTATAAAGCACACCCCCACACCCCCTCTCAAACCCACAACACAGAAACCCTCTTTTAGACACCCAAACAGAACTTACGCGCAAGCAACTCAGCAGCAAAAGATGAACGACGGCTGGGACAACAATGACGACCTTGAGCCTTTCTGGGACGAAAGGCCGGACGAAGAAGATATCTTCCTACCAACACAAGAGCCACTGAGGGCTGTCAATCAGTTCCTCGAGCGAGCAGCATGGATCGATCTGCAAATCGGCGTATACTCACCGGCATTCCTGGAGGCAGTTAAGAGGACACTAGCCCGTCACTTCGGTGGCCCCACCTCTTCATACCGAATTGAAAAAACAGGTAGAAACAAGTATCTTCTTGTCTTTCAGGACGAACAGCTACGAGAGGCGGCAATACGTGACCGGCCATATGCCATACCGGCATTGGGAGCACAGTTCACTCTATTTGCTTGGCAGCAAACTGACGGGATGCAATACCACCCACCTACATATGAGGCATGGATTCGACTGATCGACGTTCCCCTCCAGATGTGGAATAGTGAAGGAATACACAGAATCACGGCGAGGTTGGGGACGATAAAAGGCCACATGCCTTACGGTCTCCCCGCAAGGCAAATGGAGCACATCACCGTTCAAGTAGCCACCAAGCACCCGAGGCACATCCCTAAATGGGTCAAGGTTAAGATGGGGGATTTTGACAAACGGGTGCGTGTCAAGCTTCTAGCATGGAGATCGGAGGAACCAAGCGCTTTCCCACCACCACCCGACACAACGCAAAGGAGACAACCGGCTAGAAGGCCATTGCAGCAGCGCCAGCCACAACGGCCGCCTTCCCCCAATATACACAGTTATTCGGGTCAAAGCAGCGAGGACTCTAACTACCACCCATGGGCAGCACAAGGTCCCCTCGTAAGCCAGTTCAAAAGACACAAACCAAAAGAAATTTGGGTGCCAAAACCAAAGGTGATACCAGTGCAGTCCAGGCTGAACCAGGATAAGGGAAAAGGAAAAATTGGTGAGCCAAAAACTATATTGACAAGGTATGGTGGCAGTACAGAGGAGAAAATAGCACACTTGGTTAAGGTGATGACTTGGCCGGACCAAGGGGAAGTGGGAGAACCAAGCAAGCAACTTCTCAACACAGAGGGGAAGATTGCGACACTGGCTCAGGTGAGAAACAAGCCATGTCTTGAGTTCAAAGGATCAAGCAAAGCAATGGCCATGGAGATTACACCATTGATCACATTGCATATGGGAAAGGCAATGGTCACAGTCGGATCTGGTGTGGCAAGAATCATAGTACACCCAGATATTATCCCTCTGCAATATCCCCTCAGTACCAACTTTCTAACATTCGGCGTTCCACCTTACCGAGGAGTGCAAGAAGTACAGGGCTATGTACTTAGAGATGTAGAGCAATTTAATGAAAAAGAGAAAGATGGGATGGCTAACGACTTTGAGCAGACAATAGATAAAGGTGGGATGGCACCTGTCAACAGCTGGAAAGGTATAACTCTCCCATTTAAATTGCAGGTCTCTAACATGGCCCAGGTGCAATCCAATATGAAAGGCGCAGAAATACTACTTATTGGGCCAAGCACCATTGGCCCAGAAATGGAAGCAGGCCACAACATTCCAATTCTTACTCAAGGTCCAACAGAGGAGGAATCCCCAACTGAGGAGAACGGACCAATAGAGGAGACAGCACCACCGGGCTTTGAAACCCCAACTGAAGTCCGCCGCAGCCCAAGGATTAAAAGAAAGATGAACGGGCCTTACATCCCAATGCTGGAAAGGGCCCAAAGGGTCTTAGGATATGAAGAGGCTGAGCCCAAGAAGAAGAAAAATATTAAGGCAAAGGGGACGGATCAGATAGACATCAACTACACAAAAAACCTCAACCCGCTAACTGAGATTCAGGCCGAGTTAATCTTGGCCGCTGCTGGGGTGGAACTTGATGAAAGCCTCCAAGAGAAAGTCACCAAGGCAATGGAAACAGAGCTCGAAGCACAACCGGCTGCAAGTTCAAGTAACAGCACAGGTGGGGCAGCAAGGGTAGAGACTTAAGCAAGAGACGCTAAGGCTTTGTTGTTCTAAATATTACTAATGTTTTGGTTAACTTTAATTAGTTATGAGAAGGGGAGAAAATGTATTGGGTTTAGGAGTAATTCTAGTTGTGTGTCAACAGAATGGAAGAAAGTAAGGAGGGTCTTAGTAGTAGTAGGAGATGGAAAGACTTTTGTCAACAATTACTGTAGAAGGGAAAGTGTAGGCCAATGGCCGATGTTGTACCACTTCTCTAAATACAAAGTAATGCCTAAGTATTATGATTACTTGTTGTGTTCACCTCCATCATGAATCAAAAATCCAAAATCAAAATTTTATCATGGAATGTCAGAGGATTAAATGAAAGGCAAAAAAGATTACAAGTGAGACAAACCATGCTCTTAGAAAAACCAAACATTGTATGCCTACAAGAGACGAAGATCGAGTCAATGGATAGAAAAACAACAAAGGAAATTTGTGGAAATCATTTAAGACAAATAAAGGTGCTTAACTCTGTTGGTACAAGAGGAGGGATCCTAGTAGCATGGACAGATAAAAGATTTGAGGAAATCTCAACGGATACGAGACAATTTACAATAACAATCGGTTTTAGAAGCAAGGAAGACAATCAAATATTCTATCTCACAGGGGCATATGGGCCCTCGGTCAGCACACTTAGACAACAATTCTTGGATGAGCTTCAACAGTGCAAACCACAAAGCAACACACCTTGGCTACTGTGTGGCGATCTCAACTTCACACTAGAACAGGGAGATAGAAATGGGACAAGAAACTACGGATCACAGCCAATTAGAATGTCACAGCGAATCTCAAATCTTGGGCTGATTAATCTACCACTAAAAGGTCGGCAATACACTTGGTCGAGAGCGAATGGTCAGCACCAAGTGGCCATGGCTAGATTGGATCGTTTTCTAATCTCATCAGAGTGGAATATCATGTACCCGAACTCCGTACAGCAGACCCTACCAAACAATTGCTCTGATCACTGTCCGATCTTGTATACGGCCTCAACAAAACATAGTAAGACATATTTCTTCAGGTTTGAGAATATGTGGTTGCGATCCGCAGACCTACAACAATTGGTGACGTCAACATGGCATGACAGGCCGATAGCCACCAACCCGCATGAACTCCATGATAAGCTCCAACAGCTCACGAAAAAGGTCAATGCTTGGGCAAAAGATCGAACTGGAATAATGAAAAAACAAATCATCACATGTAGAGAATATATAGGATGGAGAGATAAAGTGATTGAGATGAGGCCTCTCACGATACTGGAGCAAATAATGGACAAATTGATCAAGGACAGATTCAACTATTTATCGGTGTTGGAAGAAGAAAGGTGGAGACAAAGAGCCAAAATAAGATGGGAATTAGAGGGGGATAGGGGAACAAAATTCTTTCATGTAACGGCATCAGCTACGAAGAAAACAAACATGATCCATGCTGTGGAATTTCAAGGGATAATGAGGTCAGACCAAAAAGGAAAGGCAGACTCTTTCTTTCAATTCTTTTTGGAGTTAATGGGAAAGGATTCCTCCACCATGCCTACAGTACACTGGGACAATCTCTATGATCAAAGGCGAGACCTCAACCAAGTTGAAAGAGCAATAACAACAGAGGAAATTCGACAAGTAATAAAGGAGTGGCCTAATAACAAAAGCCCGGGACCGGACGGCTTCACAGGAGAATTTTATAAGGCATTCTCAGACATTCTGATCCCCGACATATATGAGGTTTTCAGAACAGTAATGGATCAACAATTGCCTTTGCACCCATTAAACTCATCCTACATTGCCCTTATTCCCAAAACAGAGCATCCAACGCAGCCAAAGGAATACAGACCAATAAGTCTTATACATGCGATACAGAGATTGTTTTCTAAGATATTGGCCAACAGAATCAAAGAGGAGATGCAATATCTGGTTGACACATCACAGACCGGTTTTGTAAGGGGTCGACAGATCACTGAA
Source organism: Carex arenaria (assembly GCA_964058825.1). Classification (NCBI taxonomy): domain Eukaryota; kingdom Viridiplantae; phylum Streptophyta; class Magnoliopsida; order Poales; family Cyperaceae; genus Carex; species Carex arenaria. Next base: position 8,477 of record CAXKVW010001336.1, on the reverse strand, counting down.
GGCTTTCTATACGCACAGCAGGTGTTACATCACGCAGAGCAACAGAACATTCCTTTGGCTCTATTCAAAGCGGATATACATAAAGCTTTCGACACCGTCAATTGGGAATTCCTAATTTCGGTTATGCGTTCTTTGGGTTTCCCAATTAAATGGATAGCTTGGATACAACATGCTGTTTTGAGGGGCTCATCACAGGTGGTTATAAATGGTCTATTGGGAAAAAGAATAATTCTAAGAAGAGGGGTACGTCAAGGCGATCCGTTGTCACCGTTACTATTCATAATGGCAATGGATTTTTTAACAAGATGGTTAAAAAAGCTAGTGCAGTCAGGAGCATGGTCGCTTCCGCACACAGATATGAAAGCATGCTTGTTTTACGCGGACGATGCCCTCATCTTTTTGAAGCCGGAAACACGATCGATACAGATGCTCAAAATTGTACTCACCATTTTTCACCAAATCTCGGGTCTAACCATTAACTTCAACAAATCTGAACTCACCATCATAAGGGACAATGACAATCAAGCAACACAACTGGCACTGCAAATTGGATGCACACTAGGCCAACTTCCAATGACTTACCTGGGGCTCCCACTGTCATCAAAGAAACTCAACAAAATTTCATACCTACCACTGATACAAAGGTTCAAGAACAGACTTATCGGCTGGATGGCACAACACTTATCGATAGCAGGCAGGTTAGTATTGATAAATGAGGTGTTATCGGCATTACCAGTTTACTATATGTCATGCTTTAAACTACCAATATGGGTGATCAATGAAATTGACAAGGTGAGACGAAATTTTCTGTGGCATGGAACGACACCACAAAAAAAGATAAACCTAGCAAATTGGGAACTTGTTTGCACCCCGAAGAAGCTAGGAGGATTAGGTGTGATGGACCTCAGAATCTTCAACAACGCGCTATTACTAAAATGGCTCTGGAAATGGACCAAACCAGATGATAACTTGCTAAAGCCTTTCCTGCGGCGTATGGAACAGACAGAGCAACTCATACCGATCTTCATTGCAAGGCTTATAACGAAAAAGTTCCTCCAGTTTGGGAACATTTCAATTGCAAGATCAATGGGAAATGGAATGACGATCAGCTTCTGGCACCATGATTGGGGTATAGGTATCGCCAGCTCAACCTTCCCGGATCTTTACTCTTATGCACAAAATTCAACCCAGACCTTAGGAAGTGTTGTCACCTCAGACCTAATGCAGCAGCTTAGACATCCGATCTCAGAGTCTGCTACAGAGCAACTCGTAGCAATTATGGATCACATTGAACATCTCACACCTACGGCAGCACAGGATGAAGCTCGATGGAAATGGACAAAGAATGGGATTTTCTCTGTTAAGACAGCATACAAGGCAATTAAAGATGAACCAGCAGTGGCTTCTGACATACCAAACATATGGGAAATAAAGACACCTCCAAGATTCCGTGTCTTTGCTTGGCTCATGATAAAAAATCGGATCCTTACAGTGGACAATTTGAGAAGGAGAGGCTTCATTCTTGTTAACATATGCTACATGTGCAAAAAACAGGAGGAAACGGTTAGACACCTATTCTTTGAATGCGAAACAACAAGATTAATTCAGACAATTATGGTGTCAGCTTATCAAATCAGAATGCCTACTCTCTGGCAAGCTACACACCCGCTCCTGAGCAAGGACTACACAGCAAAGGAGAAGTCTCTATTCTTGATTGCACACTTTGTCATATGGAGGGAACGATGCGCAAAGGTGTTTAGGGACTCCAAAAGCACAATACCGGAGTTAATGGCACAAATCAGAGAACAGTGGAATCTAACCTCGGGCACGTACCAGTAAAACAGGGGAGAGAGTGCTGTGCAAGGCCTACTTGTTTTCTTTTTCGGTTTTAATTTTACCAGTATTTAGTTTTTTAGTTTTTTTAGAGGGAAGCTCCACTGGAGCACCCAAGTAGGATCTATCTTTTTAAAAAAAAAAGAGATTACTTGTTTTGTACCATGACTCATGTAACGAAGCAATTATCAATCTAATAGAGGCTTGACCTCTGTTTTCTTTTCAAAAAAACTTTTTGTTCTTTAATTTGCTCATTACTTTGTTAAATAACCATATCTAATTTTTTTTTTCGCTGGGATTATTTTTTTTATCATGTAGTCAATTACATGCCTGAAAGGAAGAACAATCTTCTTAACCTTATAGAAAAATCACATTGTCCCGTCTCCCAAAAGGCCAAAATAAATAAATAAACTGGAGCAATTAATTTGGGACTATATATATTACACCCCCAAATTAAAGCCCTCACACAATAGCAATCAAAATTATTCAGTCAACCTTAATTAATTATTATATTTCACATGTCACATGTATTTTAAAATTTATATGCAGATTTAATTGTACGGGTTCAAACAAATGGTGCTATCAAAATATTATTAATTAATATCTTTTGTCAGTCGTACACATTACAGTTGAGGTGGCTCCGAGAGTATTATATATCATATGCCACAAATAAGATACATACCTCTTGATGGTCCTCTTGAATTTGTATCTAGCATATCATCAATGGCTAATTAGAAAGGTGTTGAAGATTAACAAACAAAACACCTAAATTAAAGATACTACCTTGGATACATGTATCAAGCAACACTCAAAAGTACATTTTTACAAAATATATATCATCTAATAACTTTTTTTTTCCTTTTTTTTTCTTCAAAATTTGTCACATTTATCGATATTATTCCAATAGCTATATTGTCTTGTAAATTCTAATAGAAGGTTAGAAAACGCAAAAATCTTGGAGGGCGTGACACAAATAAATCAAGGCTATAGGAAGAGTTACAAGTTACAACAAATGCAAGGGGTTGGGGATTAATTAATATAATAAAGCGCTGTTGACAAATATATTTCAGTTGTAAACTTGTAATCTCATTTTTTTTTTTCTATTCAGTTGTACCGATCTTGTTTCTTCTTCTTAATTCATTTTAATTCTGTTTAATTTCCTAAATTAGTAAAATAAAAAAAAATATATGTTGAAGGGGGAAGAGAGGGCATCAGTTGCGTAGAAAGGTTGAAGAGGAAATAAAAAAAAAAAAAGACAAAAAATATTAGTTAGAGTAATTAGTTGATTTAGAAAATAACTCGATAATTATATTTGATGGGATTGTATTGCGTGGTTTCGAGATTTCTCTGTTTCCTTTTTTCTTATTTTCCATACTTCTTGATTCTATAATTAGTTTTATTGAGAATTAGTTCAGATGTTACTTTCATTAGGTCCCGCAATGAAAATGTGCAATACAAAAAATGTGCTAGATTGAGACTTGACTGGAGAACTTGAGATCAAAATGGTTGTCGGATGACAACAAATTTCGAGGATGGTCATAGCACGTAACCAACACACATGTCGTGATAAAATTGTGTTGTTTCGTGACGTATCCGATCAGATGGAGATCTCGAGGTGCAATACAAAAAATGTGCTAGATTGAGACTTGACTGAAGAACTTGAGATCAAAATGGTTGTCAGATGACAACAAACTTCGAGCAATGATAGCTGAAAGGAAAATGTAGGTACTGGTACTAGTACTGTTAGTCAGCACTAGCGCTGCTCATGACCCGAGTTGAGTTCGAGTTGAGGACAATTTTGATTCAACTTGAGAACTCATAAGCCGAGTTGAGTCCGAGTTGTTAATCAAGTTTCGAGTTAGAAATCTCAATTTGGATTCAACTCGCGAACAACTCGAGTCAACTTGATTCGACTCGTGACTCGTAGATAGTACATAATTTATCAAATTAAAAATTACTAACAAATTAAATAATACATAATTGATCAAAATAGTACACAATTTAAAACTTTACAGAATGAAACAATGGCAAATACATAATTAAACAGTACAAAGTTTATCAAATTACTATATAGTACAAAGTCTAACAAAACATTATATAGTTTACTAAGTCAATGAGTTAACCGAGTTGATTACAAAATGAGTTGGGGGCAACTTGGATTCAACTCGTGAGACAACCGAGTCAATGAACTCGAGTCAGTTTTGACTCGAGTCAATTTTAACTCAAATTATTGGTGAGTTGAATCCAAATTGAATCCAAACGACTTATAAGTCATGAGTTTTTTTGTGCACTCCTAGTCGGCACTAGTAATTGCTGGTGTATTAGTATACGTCTAGCAATAACATATAATTATTCTATAAATTTTGCAAATCAGAAGGGCTTTCCTGCAAATTTTGTAAATTTTGAGAACTTTCATGCAAATTTTTGGCAACTTAAGCCAATTTAATTAATGACAATCTTAAATCAAAAAAGAAATAGCTTAAATCAAGACTTAACTTTAGAACTTAATCAAACATTAATAATATATATAGGCTGACTTAGGTTTCCAATAAAATAATATAGGAAGACTTAAATTAAAATAAACTACTTAAGTTTAGGTCTCAATCAAATACCACCTTTAAAATCATTGATGCAGTGAAACGCACATACTAGTTTACTTGCATTATTCAACAAACTACAGATATATTTAAAGAATAACAGATTAATAAAATTTGCACAAACGAAATACAAATTTATAAATTTTGTTTCAGTGTCTCTTTTATCGTACGTTTAATTTTTTTTTTTTTTTTGATTAAAATGGAGAGTGTCCACCGATTTCATTGATAGAAGGAAGCTGATACCAGTACCCGCACCATAACTTCCATAACTGCCATATTAACTTGGAGGACCGGAAAAACTCCAGGATTGAATTTTTTTTTCCAAAATATTAATATCTATACACGGAAGTATTTATACCTATACACGAAAGTATTTATATCTATGAGATGAACAACTTTTACGTAAATAATTATTTCTCCATCTAAATTTCTCAAAAGTATCCGCACCATAAATGCATATGGGGATCACTCAAACTAGATGGGGGACCGTACACATTTTTAGAGGTGGATTTTTTTCTCCGTTCATTTTCATTCATATTTCTAACGATCTATGAGAAATTTTGCAAATCTAAAATAACTAATGTCTTTTACATAATTTTCTCTTTCAAATGAGATCCATGATGATGTATTTTCAAGCTCATCGTCATATAAGTATTTGTACTTGCACTTGCATTATTTTTTACATATGACACTAGATGATATTTGAAAATATTAATATAGTGTATTCAAAGTATTTATACTTATGTATTATATTATTTATACATATGTGGTCAACTATTTTTGTTAGGAAAATGATGCAAGTGTTTTTTACATATGAATACAAGAATTTATATCTATGCACTGAAGTATTTACATCTATGTGGTCAACTATGTTTGTTAGAAGAAGGTTGACTCGGAGACGATTGGGGAAGGTTGATGCAGAGATGCAGGGTCTCCACTACTTTATTTGAGGAAAGTTGACGCGGGGACCATTTGAGACTGAAAAAGGGAGCGATCATATCAAGTGACGCACGCAAGTATTAATATCTTATTTTGTAAGTATCAATTTCTTATCTTGCAAGTATTTATATTTATAAAGGCTGACGCTGGACGAATGTGTGGACTGAAAAGGGGGGATCAAATAATTAGTGGGGACCATAACACATCATGCCTTTAATGTATAGTGCGAGTACTGTAGCGCAGGGATGAAAATAATTATTCTTGATAGAAACGATAATATAGTTCTTATAAAAGCAATGGATGAATCCATTAATTGGAAACAAAGATAGAAATACTAAAAACAACAAAAATAGAAGAACATCTTAAAAGATGACAAGGATCAGTTTAAGTACTAATCAAACTATAGTAAATGGGTAAGGCATAGCCTAACTACTAATGACATATGGCAAATTAAAACACGTTTAAAATTAAATTAGTAGTTCGAATAAGCTTTTTGACATTTGTGATGTTAGAACATTGACACTGAACCCACCAAAACATGCAGCCAAAAGTGTCTTTTCAAAAATCAATACAACTGTTTTTATCCACTTTTGATTCGAGAAGCATCGCATGGAAGTAAAGGTTTTTTCTTACTAAATAAATATCGGAGGGGAACTCACCCAACTATTTAATATTTAGAATAAATTTTATTGAAGGTCATTAAATTTTGACTTTTGTCACGAATTAATCACTCAAGTTTGATTTGTCTTTTAGTAGTCATTAAATTTTTTATTTGCCTTAATCAAGTCACTCTATATTTTTTTTTCAAAAATATTAACGGAATATGCTCATTCCGTCTAAAATTTTAACAGAATATGCTAATTCCGTCCAAAATACTAATGGAAATGTTATATTTTATTAATTTTTTATATGGAAAAGTTAAGTGACTATAGATATATAGACAAGTCAAACTTGAGTGACTAATTAATTTGTGACAACGAACAAAGCTTAGTGACTTCCGACGAAATTTACTCTATATCTGCAAAGAATTACTCTTTTCGGATTTTGAACATGCCACTTTCTACATGAAAGTATTGCCTTTTACGTAGAAGTACAAAGGTGCCCATTCAGTTTCGTTTAAATTTAATATTTCATAAAGATTGCTTAGTTTTCAAGTTTGTTAGACTCTTAGATAGAAATATATCATTATCTATGCTTTCATTAATCTGGTTCAGTTTCTCTCCTTATTTTTTTTGGTCGGATATGTGGCGCTGATCATATCCATTTTTTTTTTTCCTTTTTTTATTCAGTGAGTACGTATTTGGTTTGTCTAATTAAGGTGCAATGTAGCTATCTCGAAATAGTGCATCTTTTTTGTATTTTCTATTGAATTACAGAGCTACTAATCATATTGTTTGTCATTATTAATTCTTTTTATATTTTGAAAAATATTTTCTGCAAAATTATCTTATTTTTTGGGGAGTGCTATTTTGAGGTCAATTATTACAAAATTGAGTGCTAAGATAAATGTTTTTCACTATATATATACCGGTTTACCCTTTTACTCTCTCTCTCTCCCTTAAATGTCTCAATTAATACAAATGTTAATAAAGGAAAAATTAATAAAGGAAGGTATTTCTTCAAGAAAGAAACGCATAAATTGACAATAAGCTCAGACTCCTATCTTAATGTTTAGAGATTTATCACTATATAATAATTTAGCTGGCACATTAATATGCTCATTCCTGCATCAATTGTTCACAATGATTTAATGCAACTATTATTTTTTTAAGAAAACAATATCATTTCAATTACTACACGTTATTGTCTATATGTTGCAAAATTTTATAAGAATTTTGATCCCATCACTCTAATGTATAAAACTAACAGCTCTTTACCCATAAGAGCTCAGATTAACTATACGATTTGATTTTTTTTTTTTTTTTCTGTGCGTATAAGTTAAAGAGATCAAGGAGAAATGAAATATGAAAGATACGGAAAGGGAGAAAGGAGATATGGATTTGGAACAGATTTTTTTTTTTTTTTATCTCCGAATGACCTTTCTTTATTTATCTTTTGTATTAATTAAGGCATTTAAGAGTGAGAGAGAGTACAAGGGTACAACCGGTATTTAGAGAAAAAAATCTTCTTAGCCCTCAATTATGTAATAATTAATCTGAATATAGCACTCCCCTATTTTTTAGAGTTGTTGCTTTGTGCCCGAAAAATAACTTTTTTTTTTTTTTACCCAAAGGGCTTTAGGACAAAATTAATTCCAAGCCGGACTTGGACCGTTTGAACTGCATGGAGATTCTTGTGAACAGATTTTAAATTTAATAAAGTTAAATGGACTTGTGAATCTACCGTTTGCGTGAATCAGTAGATTATACAATCCTTAAGTAGTTACATAGTCTTACACTAAACAAACAAGTGAACAACAAGTCAACATCAACAAATTAAATAATAAATAGTTTAAAACAAACAACAAAAATAACGTAGTACTGCTCGAACAACTACTCGCGTAATTCTTCATTTACATGTACACAACAATATCGCGTGGAACATATCTTCATTTGCTGCGGGGTCCATGCACACCAATATCGCGTGGAACATGAGTGGTAACACGTATGCCCATATGTTATTTTTCTAAGATAGTAAGAAAAGAGAGTAAGAAAACAAATTGTATTTGTAATCATATTAAGAAAACAAATTGTATTTGTAATTTTATTTTTCTGTTTACAAGTGTTCTTATTTATAGTTACAAGGCAACAAAAAACTAGTCATTAAAATGCACTACTCCCTATTGTTATTAATTACAAGACACTATTTCCTACAAAGCACTATTTTCTATTCTATTAAATAAACCAGCTGTTATAATTTGAATCATATTTTATATTTCAGCACTCCTCCTCAAGATAGGAATGCAATGTATATATCGTACAATCTTAGCTTATTTGTAATTTTTTCAAATAGACTCTGATCCAAGTCTTTAGTGAATATATCCGCAAGTTGATGATCTTCACTTTTTACATATATATGGAGTTTCAACTTTTTTTGCTTGAATCTTTTCTATAATAAAGTGGCAATCCACTTCTATATGTTATGTTCGCTCACGAAACACGAGATTTG
>CAXKVW010001335.1:0-38836 GCA_964058825.1 Carex arenaria | reverse complement strand
CTTCCCCCAGTGACAAATAGCTTATCTCCTATAACTTCTGCTGAATGCTACAACAGTTAACAAATAAATGCACCAAACATTGAATACAAGATTAATATAAAAAAGAGTAATATGCTAAATAAGCTGTGCAAAAATGGCATATGGACTTGTTTGGTTCAATTTATGCCTGCACTTTTTGTTTGGTCCAACATATAAAAAAGAAAAAAAAAAAAGGATTAAAATTCTTGTGAGGAATATTGGACCCAACTCACTACTTAGAATTTTTTTTTTCAGGATTTGCTCCAAAATGATAACAAATACAAGAAAAGAACTGTTAATAAGTTTGAAATTTTACTTTGTAACGAGCTGAAGGGCGAAAACAGGATGAGGGGTTAACTAAAATCCATTGATCGTAAGGCATTGTAGATAGAAGGGTAAAAATGTCTGAATCTCCTCTTAATTCTTGTTCTCCCATGGTAGTTTCTAGAAATCAAGTCATCTAATAGTCAGACACATGTCTGAGAGAATGAAATACTATGCTATATGCTGAAAAAAAAATGTAAAATTCCACCTGAATAAAATCTAAAATACAACAATGAAAGAGCATGGATGTGTGAGTGTGACTGATGATAACTATTATATCTACTCTTAACTGTTAGATTAAGAATAAAATGTCTGTACTCTGTAGTCATTCTTATCACTTCTCTGCTACCTTACTTAAACTTAACCTTCAAATTGAATCTATCGATCGGCAGCCCTCGATCCGATCCGATAATTGGGGGATTTTCCAAACCGACTAAATGCGATTGAATCTGAGAGACTCACCTTATTGAGTTACGCCGATTCTTCTTTTGAACTACTACTTCAGATATGAATTTGAACCGATTCGAATCTTCGCAAAGGTAGATGCGATCTGTGATGATCGGAGGAGAGATTTGGATTTTGGGGTAGCGTCGGTCAAGTGTGTTTCGTTGACTAGGCCAAAGCTTTACTGTATTCCTCGTCCCTAGTCGAATTCGTATCCTCTGCATTAACTCAAAAGGGCATCTTTTGAGTTAATGCATCTCAACCGTCAAACTACTTTAAGATCCGTGCGGACTAGATCCGCACTAATATTACAGGATCTGTGTTAAAATCAGACGGCTAGATTGACTCCGTTTAAAATCAGACGTCTGAGATGCATTAACTGAAAAGATTCTCTTTTGAGTTAATGCAGAGGATACGTGTTCTCCCTCTAGTCCCTGAGATTTTTTTATAAACCATAAATAAAATAATTAAATATACGCTTTCGATATGATTACTCTCAGTTTTATAAAAAACATAAGGAACGACTTGCCAAGTCGTTCTCCAATTTTTTTTTCCACCAGAACGACTTCGTAGGTCGTTCTTGATCATTTTTCATCTGTTTCTCCGCTGGCGCACAGTAGCTGCAACAGAAAATCCGAAAACCTCCCCAGAACGACTTCGCAAACCGTTCTTCCGCCAAAAAAAAAAAAGGGGGGGGAACGGTTTGCGTTTCGCCTGGGGCCTATTTTTATGTTTATTATTATGTGTATTATTATGTTTTTATGTTTTTCTTATGTGTATTATTATGTTTTTATTATGTGTATGTGGGTGTTTTATTATGTGTGTGTATGTTTGAACAATAATACAAACAATTAAGTTAGCTAGATAAAATTAAAAAAACAATAATACAAACATTAGTACAAATATTAGGTCAAACAATAATACAAATTATCGTTCTTTACGTCTGAATATTAATTATGTGATTTAGAAAACATTGAGTCTGAATATTAATTATGTGATTTAGAAAACATTGAGTATATTTTCATTGTGAGGTCTTCTTTCTAAATCACATAATTAATATTTTTTTAAGGAAAATGTCCTTAGCTTAATCAAATAATTAATATTAAATAACTGAAATATGATTTTTTTGTATAGAAATATCAAGTTAGTAAAAACAATTTATAGTAATTTTGCATTGATTGTGTGTTTTACATTTTTTTTCACATTTTATAATTTATAAGCAAACCGTAAAAAAAAAAAAAATTATATAATATTGGAGAACGAATTGGCAACTCGTTCTCCACTTAAAAAATAGTTTTTTCAGTAAAAAAATGAAAAAAAACTCGTTCCCTCAAGGGGGACCGAACTCCCAAACAGTTCCCCAGCCAGCAACACGAAAATTATACGAATTCGGCGAAAAATGATCAGAAACGACCTACGAAGTCGTTCTGGTGGGGAAAAAAATTGGGGAACGACTTGGCAAGTCGTTCCTTATGCTTTTTATAAAACTGAGAGTAATCATATCGAAAGCTTAAATTTAATTTTTTTATTTATGGTTTATAAAAAAATCTCCTAGTCCCTACCAATTCGTCGGAATATTTTGAAGTATTTTATAATATTTTCTCTAATAAAAATAGTCGTAATTTAGTAAACACAGTATTTTATAGATAATTTAGGGTGTTTTTAAGCTTACTATTTTTTTTAACTTAACTAAAATTTTTATTTGATTAGCTTCAAATGATTCATTCAAACTGTTGAAACTGATATACTTTACTAGTAACTTATTTATACGTTGAATTTATAAATTTTGAAACTAATTTAGTATAAAGTTAATTTTAATGAGTTCATTTTTCATTATTTTTTAAGCTTGATTTTACATTAAATTAATTCTAAAATTTAAAAATTTAATACATAGATGCATTACTTGTGAAGTAGATCGGTATCAACAGTTTAGATGCATGCATTGTTTGAAGCTAATTCGATAGATTTTTGGGTTAAATTCACAAAAGAACACCTTAGTTCTATTTGTTTAAATTAATAATAAAATTTAGTGTTTGGGCAGTCAAATTAGAAAAATTATGCTACAAAGGTATTTTATTTACACAAAAAATGAAATGTAGTATATGCACGAATATTAATGCGGAGCCTATATTTTTGTGCTTTGAATTTGATGCATCACAAAAAAATAAACCTTGTATAATTTTTATTTTTATTTTTGGATGTATTAAAATCTTGTATAGAGTTTTTTTTTATCAAGAGAAACCGTCAGAAATTGTTTATGCCGTGCACAAAGTTTTAATGCATCTGAAAGAGTTAGAGCTTGTTCGGCAGGTTATTGGCAATGGACATGGATACAAGAATTGAACTAAAAATTACTGTTCACGTGGGAAAAAAAAATTCAATTGAACTGAATTTTTTTTTTCCGCAGGAACAGTAGAGCGGCCGAAAAGAGCCTTAATGTTAAAAAAAAAAAGTTAATGCGTTCGAAAAGATGAATGTTGTGTATCTTTTACCAATTTGAATTTGATTATGATTTGTGTTTTTGGACACATTAAAATCGTGTGTGCAAATTATATTGGACGCATCAATATTCACGCTGGTGTATCCCCGATTTATAGTCAGAGACCTTCTGTCGTTTAATAAAAGATAACAAAATATGTATCATAATGGCATAAAAATGTATTAATTAAACAAACCTCTATTGTTTAAGATGAGGGATTAAGTTACAACAAAGTTACAATAATAGTTTTTTTTCATTTTTAAAGTCCAAATCATCGATCCAAACTGTTCAACATAATTATCTAAATAAAATGTGCATACATATCAAATTTTACATTTTTTTGGATTTTTTAATATTTAATGAGATTGGTACAAAATTCAATGGTCTGAATTTGACTAGTTTTTGTAAAATACTTAATAAATAGTAAAAAAAATAAAAAAAGGTAAAATTTGATTTGAAAGCACATTTTATTTAGATGATCATGTTGACGATTGGGATCGACAATTTGGACTTTGAAAATGAAAAAAATTATTGTTGTAACTCAAATTTGCTCTAACTTGATCCCTCCTCACTATTTAAACCATTTTGTTAAAATGAAGCGTCTAGGAACGTACAATTTTTATGTACAATAATTTTCAAGTAATCCGAAAATATTACTACGATGTTGATGATTTGTTTAATTTGTTCTCTATCAATTCTATGAATCTAAAAATATAAAAGATATGTTGCAATTGACTTCTATCGTCTAATCCAATAAAATAAAAGTTTCACCTTTGACGATTTAAAAATTCAGTAAGAAATTAATTAATAAGGGACACCGCACACATCAAACTTTTTTACCGTATATGTATTGTTACAAAAAAAAAAAATTTAAACCAATTTTTAAACAATTTAATTTTAACTGATATAGAGGTATAAGAAAACCTTTTTCTACTTCTAGAAGATGGAAATAATGGAATGCTATATATTATTCAAATAAATTCGAAAAGTTAAACATATAGTGAATGTAGCACCTAAAAGACATTTTGAATATTTTTGGACTCATTTTTATAAAAAATAAAAAAAGACGACCATTTTGAAAATTATATCAAATGAAGTGCGTAATAAAATATAAATTAAATCTTCGAAAAACAAATTAGTTTTTTTTTTTCAAGTTTGATGTAATAATTAAATAAGTTTGAGGGAATGAAAGATAAACCTTTACAATATTATATTTGTTTAGTAGGCAAAGCCCACTACTTAAAAGAAAATAAATAAAATGAAAGCAAACAATTTTAATGTACATTATGCTACAAATTTCTGGAGGAAAATAAAGCTTCAGTCAGTGTTTCAATTGCTAATTAAGTAACACTGTGCTGGTAATTTTCAGCAATATTTGGTTATCAGTTTTCAAACACTTATTTTAGTGTTACTTAATTAGCATTAATTATTTCTGAAAACTGATAACCAAATATTGCTGAAAATTACCAGCACAGTGTTACTTAATTACCAGCACTAAAATAGCATTAATTATTTCACTATAAAAATAATATGAGAATGTTATTGTAGGAACTCTACTACAATATGGGAATAAGAAAAAGAAACAAATGAAAGTATTAAACTGCTTTTTATTATTTCTTTGTTGCAAGCAGCAAGAATATATATCACAGACAAGAAAACAAGATTCTCTGTATATTCTCAACTCAATGAACATATATATATATATATATTCCAAATATACTCATCTCAGTATGTCACCATTGCTTAAACCACATATCAACTGAACCCAAGAAAAAAAAGAACAATAAAAAAAATGTAAACACAGAACCAGGTTTTTTATGAACTTTCTTGCACCACCAGACTTTAATCAGATTTTTAAGCACTAATTCAATCTTTCTTGTTTGGATCAAGGGCTAGCTGATGCAAATTCTCCTCCACTGTCTTCATCTCTTCAGGTGTAGCCATGTTATTCTCTGCTGTCCTTTCAGGTATGGCAGCCGTGTTGTGCTCCTCTGACACGTTAGCCGCCACAACCGACCTGACGGTCTCCGGTTCAGCTGCAGTGGGTTGTACTGCATTTGCATCGATGAGAAGCATTGCATTATTGCGTACCGACTCAAAGCACAAATGCGTCAGATTGAGGTATTCCATGGCCGTGTCCAAGGCCGAGTTACGCTCCACGATCCCATGTTCTAAGACTTTGTTGTACTCGGCCTCCATAGCTGCTAAATCATCTTTGCATCTTTCAATGGCGACATTCAATTCGGGCCACTTGACTATGAGTTCATCCATGGATAGCGGTCCATCAGTATTACATACTGACTCGAAGTGCCGATGCGCGCATTTGAGTTCTTCCATGGCCAGGTCCAAGGTCAAGTCATGCCCCGGGACCCCGTGTGGGAATGCATTGTTGTACTTGGCCTCCACGTCTGCGAAATCATCTTTGAATCCTTCAATGGCGCCATTCAACTTGGATATTAGTTCATCCATGGTAGTTTTGGTTTCAAGGGTACGTCTGTGGTCGCATGGGTTTATATTTTTACTGTTATATTGGATGGGAGCCACTGAACCCCTGGGTTTAATTACATCATGGAAAGAACTTTCTTGATTTTCTTTTTTGAAGTTTTATGTGGCATTTGGATGTATAACTAATTAACTGTGTTTAGCGGTTGCTACGGGTACGTTGTACGATTTTCTTTTTTGAAGTTTTATGTGGCATTTTTTATATGAGGAGGAATCAAGTTACAACAAAGTTTGTTTTTTATTTTTAAAAAGTCCAAATCATTAAACATGATTATCTAAATAAAATATGCTTCCCAGTCGAATTTTATATTTTTTGAATTTTTTTACTATTTATTAAGATGGGTACACAATTCAATAGTCTGAGTTTGACTAGTTTTTATACCCATCTTAATAAATAGTAAAAAAAATAAAAAAAATGTAAATTTTGATCTGGAAGCATATTTTATTTAGATAATGGTTTGGATTGACGATTTGAATTTTGAAAATGAAAAAAACCGTTGTTGTAACTCAAAATTGTTGTAACTTAATCCCTCCTCTTTTTATATTCTTATTATTATTATTATTATTATTATTATTATTATTATTATTATTATTATTATTATTATTCTTATTATTATTATTATTATTATTATTATTATTCTTATTCTTATTATTATTATTATTCTTATTATTATTATTATTATTATTATTATTATTATTCTTATTATTCTTATTCTTATTATTATTCTTATTATTATTATTATTATTCTTCTTATTATTCTTATTATTATTATTTTTATCATTATTATTATTATTATTATTATTATTATTATTATTATTATTATTATTATTCTTATTATTATTATTATTATTATTATTATTATTATTTGAAATAAGGTTCTTGTGGTTTTACATCTATTTTTTATATTTTTATAAAAATTATATGGGTCTCTTTAGAGAAGTCAGACTTATAACTATTGTGTTAAACTTACGGTTTAATCGTGATCATGTTAAATGTGACTAACATTAATTTAATTTTATGCACATGATCCATATATATATATAGAGAGAGGAGGGTTTAAATGTACCTTTTTTTTGCTCCAATATACTCCATATCGTTTATCTCTGTTTTCAAAGTCCATACAGTCCATCCGAACTGCTAAACATGTTCTTCGTAATAAAATATACTTGGAGACCAAATTTTATATTTTTTAGAACTTTCTTACTATTTTTTTCTTAGGTACAATATCACTTTATCAAATGGTCCAGAATCTCCTTAAAACAATGATTTTGTACCTATGAAAAAAAAATGGTAAAAAAATTATATTAAATATAAAATTTGGTCTCCAAGTATATTTTATTATGATGATCATGTTGAGCGGTTCGGATCGACCGTTTGGACTTTGAAAACAGAGATAAACGATGTGGAGTATATTGAAATATATTGGAGCACCAACAAAATTATGCATTTGAACCCTCCACACACACATATATATATCCGACATCATAAAATTGGTAATTGAAAATCTTTGAAATACATATTATAATGAGGAGGGTTCAAATGCATTCATTTTTTGTGTCTCTATTTTTTAAAACTTTAATAGCTCAAAATCTAAAACTTAATGG
Organism: Carex arenaria; assembly: GCA_964058825.1. Lineage (NCBI taxonomy): Eukaryota > Viridiplantae > Streptophyta > Magnoliopsida > Poales > Cyperaceae > Carex > Carex arenaria. The sequence continues at coordinate 31,464 of CAXKVW010001335.1, read as the reverse complement.
TCAAAATAAAACCGTTGGATGTGATATTCTATGTTATTTTTTCTATGTGCTCATAAAAACAATCAAATTTCAATTTTGTTTACATGTGAATTAATAAGTTGAAAAATCAACGTCTCTAAATTATCTACATTAGTACATTTTTTACAAGCTCTTGAAGACGATCAAAATAAAATTGGAATGTCATAATTCTTTACACATGCATAGATAAAATGATGTAGATCATGTCCAACGGTTTTATTTTGATTTCTAAGTTTTAGATTTTGAGTTATTAAAGTTTTTATAAAATGGAGGTATGATGAAGACACAAAGAGTGGAGGCATTTAAACCCTCCTCTATTATAATTACCTCTTTTATGTTTTTACTTAATTCATTCTTCTACTAATGATAAATCGACCAGCTAGATAAAGCCGGCTGGCTAATCTAAACAAAACCTAAGTGTCAATCTGAACCGGTAATTGATATATCCTTGAGTTTTTTTTTTTTTTTTTTTTTCAAAAAGTTGACTGGAACGTAAACAGCCCAAACCTGATTAACAAGCACAGTACAATTATCTGACTTGAATCCATGTAGACTCTAACCTAAAATGACCCGAACCAGACAACAGAGTTCTGATTCGCTGAAACCTAACCCCAACCCCAACCCAGAATCAATTATATTTAACAGACAGAGTGTCAAGATGAAACTGAAAACAAAAACATTTATACAACAAATCAAAATGACCCAATTTGATCGGATTTTTTTTATCTACTCCCTGGAAAAGGGTTTAAAAATAAACACCACCTGGAGCCAGATTTTATCAAAAATAGCACTCCCGTGAGCTGAATTCGCGTATCCAAAGGGACCAGATCCGGATCCGCAGATTGAGTATGCCGAACCACGGATTGAGTCCGCGTATCCAAATTTTAAATTTAATTTTATATTATTTTTAATTTGCTGTAAATTTATTAATTATTTTTAATTTGCTGTCAAAATTTGGATATGCGGACTCAATCCGCGGTTCCGCATGCTCAGTCCGGGAATCCGGATCCGCTTGCTCAGTCTGCAGATCTGGTCTCTTTGGATACCCGGATTCAGTCTGTAGGAGGGCTATTTTTGATCAAATCTGATTCCGAGTGGTGTTTATTTTTAAACTTTTTCACAGAATGGTAGATAAAAAAAATCGGCAATTTGATTGACATAAAAGCTTGAAGCCGGATAGACTATTTGCATGTCATTAATTGAAGAGATAGGAGTAGGTCCGATGGGCATCGGACCTACTTTTAGTTCAATTAGCTCTATAACCGTACGATTAGAATTAAGATTAGTGCGCACGGAAAATGAAACAGACTTGCACGGACATTAATGTATTTGGCACGACTTGATGCAGGTCATTTCACCCATCGAACTAAAGTAGCATCGGACCTACTCTGAAGTCATAATTGAAAGGCCCTGATTATTTTTTATTGGGCTTTATTGGGTCTAGTTTTGAATTAAATATTTTTTTGAAACCATATACTAGTAATCCTAAAATAAAGTACATACTAGCAGGAGTAGGAGTGTAAACGGAGCAGATTCAGAGCGAATAATGCTAATACTGTATCTGTATTTTCTAATGAGCAGATACGAATACGGATACAGATAGTAAACGGTGTCAAAATTTAAAACTATATCTGTTTTAAACAGATAAGGATACGGAGCAGATGATCTACGGATACATATTCGAATACGAATATGGAGCAGTTAATTGTCGGATATTGAGTAATTTTACTAAATTTCATAATTGTAATTACCTAATTGATAAAAATTTAATGGAGTTTTTAAATTTGCAAAGTGACAATTATGCATGACTAATTGCTTATTGGTTCAGAAAACCAATCCATTATTTTAATAGATTATATAATTTTCCTACTAAATTTTGGATCTGGATATAAACAGATATTTGTTCCGTTTATATCCTCACGGAATTATCCGTATCCATATCTGAATTATTTTTCCATATATAAAAAATATCCGTATCCGTTTGATCCGGATTCGGATTATAAGCGTATTTGGAGCAGATATCCATCGGATAATTCGGATCCGTTTACACCCCTAAACCGGAGGCCTCACATTGCTTCAGCAATTACTCTTGAGGCATAAAAAATTGCATATAAAAAGTTATATACATTAGTTTTGTACAACTGAAGTTGGTGAGTTACATAAACATATTACAAAAATTGTGTAGGTGGTAAAGCATATTTTCATCTTCATATAACAAAAACTTTACAATAGATAAAATTGGACTATAAACTATACTGAAAGAGGGATATCATGCTTTACTTATGTTTGGAAGAGGGATAGCATGCTTTACAACAATTGTATAGAATTAATTCAAAGTTGTAAAAACATTGTGTTTTATTTTTAATACCTACTTTTTTTTATATAGTGTTGCTGGTATTATCAGTAGTTGCTGGGTAATTGTGGGTGGTGCATGTCCTATCCTAATTAATGGATCCGAATCTGCTGAAATTCTTGGTCATGAACAGTGTTCCTGAAATTCCTGAAATTCATAATCCAGCCATTGAATTGTTTTGAGACGCGTGCACAGAAAAATTAGCTACTTTGAGATGCGTGCACAGAAAAATTTGGACGGCTGGATCGTGAATTTCAGGAATTTCAGGGTTACTGTTCATGCATTTTGAATTTCAGCGGATCTGAATTCCTAATTACTTGGTAGCAGATGCAATTTTGTCTAAATTAGTTTTTTTTTTTTTTTTCCATTTTACTATGAACAGGAATTATTTGTTGATGAGTTCTCTAAATTTTGGTGGCAAGTATTCTTTTTCTATTAGGACGGTTAATGACTCAATGGACTACGTCCCTAATTAATTTTATTATTCTTTGAACTCTGAACTAGGGCTGTAAAGGAATCGAACGAATCGAACTTACCTTAGTTTGAGTTTGGTTTTAATTAATTTCGAACTAAGTTTGGTTTGAATTAATTTCGAATCGAATTTTTTACGAACTCAATTTTGAATCTTTTATGAACTTTTTTACAACAAAGAATAGTTATCGTAGTCACCGAGAGTGAGAGGTGAAAGCCGTCTAGGGTTTCAGAACTGAGAATGAGGGTTACAACTTACGAGTTATGACTTATGACTTGGCAATCTTATGTTTTAACTTTTAAGTCATCAGCGAATACAAGCTATTAGCAAAAATTAACAGTTGACGTTACTTTGAGATTCAAACTATAATAGTTTGCGAACATATTTCGAACGAACTAGGTCCAATTTGAATTTAATTTGAATTAATTTCAAACTATTTCGAATAGAATTTTTTACGAACTTTTTCGAATCAAACTCAAATCGAATCACGAACTACGAATTTTTTGTGCAGCCCTACTCTGAACTCTGGATTGTTGTATATTATGGGTTCACAGGATAGGGTATTTTTTTTTTCAAAGTGGAGCAAGAGCCCATAATCCAATACTTGTAAACTAATTTTGAGTTTTCAGAATAGAGTGGTTGTCTTATCCTACAGTATATTGAATCCGTTTCTGTTCACTGCTGATTTAAAATCAATCAAGTCCCTATTTAAAATATGGAGTCGGTTTATTAAAACATATACAATTCAAATATCATTCTACGCGGTCAGGTACTGCACTGGATCTGAATTCGGCAGCAGGTACCCATCTGGGAATTTTTTTATTATTATTTGGTTGAAAATCTGGAATTTAATTCCTTGAACTTTTAAATAGAGTTTTTCATCATTGTGCGTGTTAATTCAGTCACATGCATAGGGTAACTCCGTTGGGATCGGGAGCAGCTTGGGTCCGATGCCCATCGGACTCAAACTGAGTTTGATGGGTTTTATAACCGTCCGATCTGCTTTAAGATCCGTGAGCATGGATATTAAGTGATTCGCACAGATTTTAAAGCAGATCGGACGGTTATGGAACCCATCGAACTCAGTTTGAGTACGATGGGCATCGGATCCAAGCTGCTTCCGTTGGGATCACGGTAACTTCTCAGAATTGTCGGTGGTAGAGCGTTCATTCAATAATGCTTATTCTCCGCTTTTACTTTGGACAAAGCTCCGTTCTTTATTTTACTCGGTTGCTCGAGGCAATATTAAATCATCGCAACCGTTGATTTTTCCAATGTTAAAACCTTTCCGCCTCCAATCCCATCCCACACCGCCTTCCCAAATAGCATGTAACTGATTCCAACCTTTTACTTGCATGACCCTATAACTTGTTATATTTAGATAGAATGACAGCCAAAAGTTTTGATCCGATTTTTTTTATCTATAGCATTTTTAAAAATGAAGTTAAACTTATGATATTAAATAAGCAAAGAAAAATTTCGAAATATAGCAAAAATATTATCATTGACAACATTTTTCTATTGTGGTGAAAGATTGTCAATATCAGTATTTTTCTAAGAGCGATATAATGTCAATAATAATGTTTTTATTTTAGCATGAAAACGATGTTTTACTTCATTTTAATTTTAAATAACGGTTGCTTTTAAAGTGAAATGTTGTCACATAATATTTATATTATTTTTCTAGGAGTGAAAGATTGTCAATAACATTCTTTTATCTCAGCACAAAATAATATTTTACTTCATTTTTTTTGCAAATAATGTTTGATATAGAATGAAACATTGTTATGATCGTTGACAACATTTCTCTAAAAGTGAAAACGCAGTCAATGACATTGTTTTACCTTAGCACATAAATAATATTTTACTTTAATGTTTTCAAGTAATGTTTTGCTTCTAGGTGAAACATTGTCATTGACAGTGTTTCTATAGAGAAGAAATGTTGTCAGTAAAAAAAAAATATCAATAACGGTATATTTGTTACGTTCCGAGACTTTACTAATTTGATATCTTAGGTTTAATTTTTTAAATGCTACACAGAAAAAAAAATTAGAGTTTTAATTACCAAAGCAAATAGACGACGCTTGGCTATTTTCATTTTTCAAGTTTAATAAAATATGTATTGAATACTAATAGAAATAATTTATAAATTTAACGAAGAAAATCAATAAAAATAATTTTGATTATCGAAATATGATCGAAAAATAAATATAGTTTATAAATCATGAGAGTATACTATAATATAATTGTCTCTGTGTTAATTCACATCCAAGTGCATTTTACAATTTTTATAACCTAAATTGAATCTATTTGTAGTTGTTCATATCAATAAATAACATATTTAACACTATTCTAATTTAAAAATACCTCTATCAAGCATGAGACTTTTAAATATACTCACATAATAAAAAATATTATTTCTATCACATAAGGCAAACAGGAAAAAAGTATGTGTACTTTTTTTCTACTACCACCACCTTTTTTTTTTTTTTTTTTTTATGAGACTACTACCACCAATCCACCACTTACTAAATCTAAGAAGCTCTAGATTTTGTTTACCTTAACTACTCACAGCTTACTATAAAAGATATGAAAAATATGACGGGTATAAACACAAACACGCTAACAGACTAACACTGCCATTTACCAACTCCAAAATCAAAAGTTGAGACTGGAGACCAGATAAAAGAGAATATTATCTGAAGTAACTCAAATTTTATGTTTAGATCTGGACCCTTCCGGTCCGAGGAGGAATGCTTCGAATCCTTCAATATTCGTGCTTAAGAAGATCGGACAGTCCGGATCTAAACTCAAAATTTCTGTTACCTCAGGTTCTTTGAATCCAGATAGATGGAGAAACATCCAAAAGCACGAATAAACAAATATCAAGCTCTCAACGTCACTCGGGATAGCGACCCACCTACACCTACACCGCATCCCCAGTTCCCCACTGTGTGCTGCTACTAAGTCTCTCACAGGCTCACAGTCACAGCAGTGAAGCGACCAGATCCAGACCAAACTGGACCAATGTACTCGACCCGACCGCTCCTCTCGCGCTCCGGCTTCGGCGGTGGAGGCGGCGGCCCGACGTTTCGGCCGGAAAACCTTGGCCAACACGCGCTCCGCCTGACTGGAAACCTCTGCTTCGCCTTATTCGTCTTCGCTGTGCTAGTGTTCACGCTGATCGCCGCCACTTACCACCCCGACGACCCCTTCCTCCATCCCTCTAGCTCGCACCTTACCTCCTTCCTCACCTCCACCTCCAACTCCACATTCAACACCGCCACCACCGACCGCGCCCCGCTGCTCACTGGTGAAGACTTCATCAACTCGACTGAAGTTCCCCTCCCCGATCTGACGACCGATCCCGCCCCTGATTTGTCGTCTTCAACTGATTCAACTTCGTCGGATTCGTCTACGTCTGATGCGATGGATTTAATAGTCCAGACGACGGATCAGGATGATTCCTCCCCAGTAAGTCTTTACCGATCTTTCAAATCTCAGGTGATTTAGGCATCAGTAAGCGGGGAAGGGTACCTTAGACTGAATAGTAAGATGTGATCAGAGAGTAACTAAGAGTATAAAATAATTAGACAATGGTTAACCTTTTAGAGCATAAATGATTAGTTCAAGTGACATCAGGGCACTAAGAATTTTTTTTCTATCAGTAAACTTTCTTACCATTAGATTCCATCTAGATGTCAGGGACATATATGTGTATGCTCTTTATCAAGACAAGTGTATTTAAGACGTTTTCTTGTGAGTGTAAATAATAACCGGGTTATGCTTTAATTCCACTCCAACTATCACTTCTAATAAACACTAATGTAAATGTTATTAAAGAAAACTTCTAGTTGCTCTAACTGACAATTGTGGAAAAAATAATTACCCAGAATTGTGATGTAAACGCTCCGGTCAAGTGCAAAGATCCTGATGTCTTCAATGTAATGATGCGGGCAACCATTGATGGGTTCCCTGATGTGCACATCTACCGCTTCGGGAAGCCGGTGCCAGCTGGCCCCACCACAAACCCCACACAGTGTGACATGGCATGGCGTTTCAAGCCGAAGAATGCAAAGAGGGCTGCGCTTTATAAGGACTACCGTCGGTTTGATATTTCCCGCTCAGCCAACTGCTCCTACTCGGTTTTGAATATTGGTGACTACCATACTGGTGTGAATGCCCGAAAGAAGAAAGGCAGCAAGAAATCTGGCAGTAATGACAACAAATTTAAGATAATTGGTGTGGCCAAGCCGATTGTTGTCCCAATGGTGGGTGAAACTGTAAATGATAATTTACCAGTGGTAGAATCAGAGAGTAAGTTTGGCACTGGTAAGTACTTGGTATATATGGGTGGTGGGGACCGGTGCAAGAGCATGAACCACTTTTTATGGAGTTTTCTCTGTTCCCTTGGCGAGGCACAATATTTGAATCGAACCCTTGTGATGGATCTGACGATTTGCCTCTCCTCTATATACACTGCCTCTAAGCAGGATGAAGAAGGGAAGGATTTTCGGTTTTATTTTGATTTTGAGCACCTGAGAGATTCAGCCTCAGTAATCGATCAGCGCCAATTTTGGGATGATTGGAAGCTCTGGCACAAGAGGGATAAGTTGGGCATGCACTTGGTGGAAGATTTTCGTGTGACCCCCATGAAACTTGCCAATGTGAAAGATACCGTAATCATGAGGAAGTTTGGATTGGTTGAACCTGATAATTATTGGTATCGGGTTTGTGAAGGGGAGACAGAATCCGTTATCCAGCGTCCATGGCACCTCTTGTGGAAGTCCCGCCGGTTAATGGATATAGTGTCTGGTATAGCATCCAAAATGAATTGGGATTTTGACTCGGTTAACGTGGTACGAGGAGAGAAGGCCAAGAATACTGCCTTATGGCCTAATCTTGCAGCAGATACCTCTCCTGAAGCCTTGCTCACCACACTTGGAGATAAAATTGATAATGGCAGACATTTGTATATTGCTACTGACGAACCTGAAACATCATTCTTCGACCCGTTAAAGGATAAGTATATAACCCATTTCTTGGATGACTACAAGGAGTTGTGGAGCGAGAACAGCGACTGGTACACAGAGACAAAGAACTTGAATAATGGCGTACCTGTGGAGTTTGACGGGTACATGAGAGGTCAAGTTGATATGGAGGTTTTCTTAAGAGGAAAGAAGCAGATTGAGACTTTTAATGATCTCACAATCGATTGCAAGGATGGAGTTAATACGTGCAAGAACAATTTGTAAGGTATAGTGTTTGAGCTTAAATTTGGTAAAAAAGAACACAGGTATATTGGGCATTTATTTTTCCATGTTCTGATTCATTTGTCTTTAGTAAATGATTTGGTAGATGTACTTTGTATAAGTATTAGGTAGAGATGTTTTGAGGTAAGTTTTGTGTGATGCTGGTAGAATAGCTCATTCTAGTGGATATGTTCATTTTCTCTGCAGTTCTTTAGAACAATGAATTTTTTCTCTTCTTTTCTTGATCAATTTTTCTTAGTTGGTTGAGATGAGTACTTCTTTTTCACTCCCAAGTATTATGAACTTTTGAAGTGTTATTATTTTTTGGGTAAACAAATCACAAAAAATATACATAATATATATATATATATATATAGAGAGAGAGAGAGAGAGAGGGAGGGAGGGAGGGGCTACGGTACATTGCAATGTATAGACCCTTTTGTACATCGGACTATAAATCGTCGGATTCAAAGTCCAAACAGCCGATCCAAACCGTTCAACTTGTTCTCCATATTAATATGTGTTTGGAGACCAAATTTTACATTTTTTGGAAATTTTTTACTATTTTTTTAGATTTATTGAAAATCACTGTTTTCAGACAAATCTGGGCCCAAAAAAAACAATGATTTTCAATAAATCTAAAAAAATAGTAAAAAATTTCCAAAAAATGTAAAATTTGGTCTCCAAACACATATTAATATGGATAACAAATTGAACGGTTTGGATCGGCTATTTGGACTTTGAATATCACGATTTATAGTGCAATGTACAAGAAGGCCTATGCAATGCATAATAGCCCAACTCTATATATATATATATATAGAGTAGAACTAGGGTGCTCCTAAGTTCACCCAACCTCTTGTGAACTTGACTCTAAAATATATCGAATCGACTTTAAACGATGAATCTAAACCGTTGAAATCCTTCTACCTAATTATTGATGTGTCTACATGTGAAAATTTTAAAGTTTCGAATTAATTTAATATAGAGTCAAGTGGTCAAAAGTTTAAGGTTTATAAATTAATTTTAATGCATTCATTTTTTGGACTCCTTTGACCACTTGACTCTATATTAAATTAATTCGAAACTTTAAAATTTTCACATGTAGACGCATCACTCATTAGGTAGAAGGGTTTCAACGGTTTGGATTCATCGTTTAAAGTCGATTCGATATATTTTAGAATCAAGTTCACAAGAGGTTTGGTGAACTTAGGAGCACCCTAGTTCTACTCATATATATATATATATATATATTATATAACTACATGTAATACGATCGGCTGTGGGTTTTTTTTTTTTTTGCCAATTCTAGTTATGACAATAATATGTTTAGTTGAGAGAAGGGAGCTGACCCAAGGCGATCAATCACACATTCACACAACATTGCCTATGTATAGAACACTACAAATTGTTCTATTATTAGCAGGCTAGCAGCCGATACGAGAGTTTTGTTTGTAGCGGTGTAATCATCTCCCCCCAATTTAGCTATTTTCTTGTGAAATCCACCATTTCTTCATCGTGTAAATCCCATCTTGTTTTCACCTTTTTTCATCATTTGTACTGAGAAATTTCCTTCCTTTAATTATCAATATCGCATAGCTAAACATCTCTCTTATCACATACGGGCTTCTCTTCAAAAGAAAAAAGAAAAGAAAAGAAGTCTCCCTTGTTGGTCCTGTCTTCATTAGTTTTGTGTTTCTTCCTCATCCCCTCCCCACCCTGCATGCTCGCGCACACACACACCCCACCCCACCTACCACCCATAACAAAGGAAAACAAAAATAGAGAAGAAAAGATAAAGGAGAGCAATCTATAACCAACAATGTATCCCAACCGTTCATCGGCTTCCCGGCAAAGCGAAAAATTGAAACTCATCTGCAACCTCTTCTTCTCCATCTTTACCCTAGCTGTGCTATTAACTCTCATCACCACAACATACCGGCCTGAACGCCGCTTTCGCTACTCTTCCTTCACCCACATCACTTCCTTTCTGGCTTCTTCTTCCCCTTCCAGCTCCAAATCCATTCTCCAGCCTGGCACTGACTTGGCCATGCAAGAAGCCTCTTTACAAGACTACTCCAACACATCATTAGATCTGTCACCCGATATATCCTTGCATTCAGAGCAGGAATGTGAATTAGATTCACCGATCAATTGCGCTGATCCTGAGGTATACCATATCCTGATGAAAGCTACTATTGAGGCCTTCCCTGACGTGCATTTTCACCGCTTCGGCAAGCCAGTGATGGGAGATGACACTGGGAATAGTTGTGACATGGCATGGCGATACCGGCCGAAAGTGGCAAAAAGGCCAGGGATTTTTAAGGATTATCGACGGTTTGTGGTATCCCGGTCAGCAAGTTGTGCATATTCGGTTACTAAGATGGGCGATTACCACACAGGCCTGAATGCTCGGAAAAAGAAGGGCAATGCGAAATTGATCAGTGAAAATAATAAGCTAGATTCATTTCTGAGTGAATATCAATCAGAAAGAAAGTTTATATCTGGTAAGTATTTGGTGTATTTAGGCGGTGGTGATCGATGCAAGAGCATGAGGCACTACTTGTGGAGCATTTTTTGTTTTCTAGGTGAGGCCAGATTCCTGAATAGAACCCTAGTAATGGACCTTAGCATATGTCTCCCGTCGATGTATTCCTCTTGGAAGCTAAATGAAGAAGGCAAGGATTTTCGGTTTTACTTTGATTTTGAACACTTGAGATCCTCTGCTTCGGTGATTGATCAGCGCCAATTCTGGACCAATTGGGAACTATGGCAAAAGAAAAATAAACTAACTGTACGATTGGTTGAAGATTATCATATTACCCCCGCAAAACTCAATCGTGTGAAGGATGCTTTAATATTGCGAAAATTTGGCAATGTTGAGCCTGATAATTACTGGTACCGGGTTTGTCAAAGGGATAACAAGTCTATTATTCGCCGGCCATGGCATCTCTTGAAAAGGTCTCCTAGATTAAAGGATATAGCATTGGCTATTGCCTCAAAGCTTGATTGGGATTTTGTTGCAGTGCAAATTTTAAAACCCTATACGGATGATTTGCTCGAAACACTTGGAGAAAAAATTGCTAATGGGAGAAATATTTACATAGTCACTGATGAAGCCGATACTTCAGTTTTCGATCCGTTGAAGGATAGATACCTAGTCCATTTTTTGGATGATTACAACAAATTGTGGGGTGAGAAAACAGAATGGTATATTGAAACAAAGATTTTGAACAATGGAATTTCGGTTGAATTTGATGGGTATATGAGAAAGGAGGTGAACACAGAGGTTTTTCTCATTGCAAAAGAGAAAATTAAATGGGAATAATAGACAGCCATGATAACATGAAATTAGGCATGACAAAATTTTGGGCACTGTTTTAATGAGGAATTTTATCAGTAACCTTGGAGTGAAAAAAATATTGTTTGGATGATTTTATATCACCATTCAAAAAACACCTTTTGATCTAGTGTTTAAACAAAATGTCATATTTTGTGGGAGGTTTCATGCTGAAATTCCAATAGAAAAGTCTTTTATAAATACTCAAAAGGTGTGGAGCTTGATTCTCATTTATATCTTTAAAAAAATACAGATGATTATACACAAATTCAACCATTGACTTTCTTCAAAATGAAAATATTCTATGTTTATGGAGTTCATGTTTGGTACAAATTCTAAGGCTAAAAAGATTGAATTAGGCCCAGTACATAAACATGTACAAATACTGGGCCTGAAATTAAGTTGTCTATTGTAAACTTTATCCAAATTTCAGTAGGAAAGTAGGAAACCAATATTTCTAGTATCTACTAACTCCTGCCAGATTAAGAGCTAGCAAAGATTTACCTTTTCAGTGTATTTTTGACCTAAAAATCACTAAATTGATTGAACACAACACATACATCAAATTCAATATTAACCTAAACTTAGCGGTTGCTAAATAGAGTTGTATATATTCACATAAATAAGCGTTGTATTTCAAGCAGGAAACAAATCTGCTGTGCGATTCTTTGGAATAAGAATCGCAGGGTCCCTGCTTGTTCAAATCAAACCATTCATTTGTTTCTAGATTCGTACATAAAAATCAACTGTTTTGAGATTCGTGCACTTCAAAAAAATGAATGGTTTGATCTAAAAAAGCAGGGACTTGCGATTCCAAAGTTATTTCCTTTCAAGCATTGATTGCTGTTCGCATAATGAAAAACAGCAGGTGGTTTTCTTTTTAATGTCTGGAAACAAATGTCAAGCTTATTAACCATTGAAAAATGTACTAGGCTTTTCAAAGATTACTGCACTTGTCAAAATAGAAGGTGCAACTTTTTTCAATTCCATGGTTCTTTCCGGTAATCAAATAAATAATGGCAATAACATAAATCAAGTTGTACGAAAAATGGATAGCGTAAATTAAGAACATGACGTAGAGCATTGCTGAAAAAAATAATCTCGAAACTAGAAAATATAATTTGTTGACAGAATCATAGAGCTAGCAGTTTATACAAGCAATTTAATCTTTCGGAATATTGGATCTAGCAATAATATGCATGCATTTACTATTTTTTTCTTAAACAAATGCAAAAATAAATTTGTGATAAATTTAATTGTGTCACAAATTGAAAACTCGAGCGTACTTCTTTTATATTACTATAATAGAAGGGGCTTCTGTGAAAAATTCCAAAAACATTAACTAAAAAAATGGCGCTCCTTAGGTAACAATATTTTTGCATCCTTCTTACTTCATACTATCTCTTTGACTATTCTGTTGTTAATTTTTTTTTAATTATTTTGCATCATTTTAGTATAAAATTTCAAATAAAGATATTGACAACGTTATTTTTTACTCCGCGTAACGTACATATAACAAAACGAAAAAACATATGCTCGGGCGCTGCGTGAAACCAACAAAGCATTGTCAATATCTTTACTCAAAATTTCACACTTATTGATAATTTAAAATAAGTTTAATGTGCAATTTGACTTTTTTTTTTTTTGTGGAATGTGATTTAGTGGGTTATACCGTTATAGTAAATTGTTTATTCTCCATGGCAGTGTGGCACCATCAATTCCATAAATTGCTCTGTAGTCCACCAAAGAAAATTATATATCGGGCTTCAACTGTGAACTGAAATTTGAGATATCAGTAGGCACCAGTGCCATTTTTTTTTAATAATATCTTGTTGTATTGTTATCTAGTTATTTTTCATATTAATTTGCCATTTGAAGGTTTTTTGTATTGATGATTCTAGCTAGTCCAAATTTATAAATATTTCTATATAGAGACAAATATTTGAAGCTTTTGAAAATTATTTTGAAATTCAACTTGTGCAATTAGATTAATTTTTCATTATCATATTAAGTTGATTGAGCAATAGAATATAATAAATTTATAAATATTTTCATGAAAGACATACACATTTTGAAGCCTTCAAAATTACCTTTTGAAATTCAACTTGTGCAATTACTCTTATGAAAAAGAACTTGTTATAGAGAACCACGTCATTAAACAACTGGTTACTGAGTTTTTAAGCTGCATTATGTTACATCCTGAATTTTTGTTCCATCTTATGATTTATCTTGGCTATGTCCTTAGTTGGAACACATCCTTAAAGCCACGGTGAAGTGGTAGTTTTAAAGAGAATCGGACTCTGCTGCTTTTCTGAGAGAAAAGCAGCAGGCTGCTTTTCCGATCTTAGCCATTCAAATTTGTTGAGATTTGTGCATGGAAAAGTTACTTTATCGAGATACGCAAATTGAAAATTTTGAATGGTTGAGATCGGAAAAGCAGCAGGCTGCTTTTCTCTCAGAAAAGCAGCAGAGTCGGATCCTTTTAAAGATACCTTTCTTGTGCCAGGACATTTGGTGGCAGAAATGTAGAATTTAAGCCAATTCCGATTCAATTAATGTTTCAATTTCAATATATATATATCAATATATATATATATATATTGGTATTTTTTATTATTTTTTACTTTTTTTTTATGATTTATGAAAAATAGCAAAAAAATGACTTAAAAATTAAAAAAATTGTCAATATTTTAGTTTTTTTTTTGCAATCTTTCATAAATCATAAAAAATAGTAAAAAAATTCTAAAAATAGTAAATATTGGTATTCTACAAGTTCATTATATAACTAATTTATTGAGCTACTTAAATCAAAGCTTGAAGTTTATACGACAGGTTTCTGAGACAGTAGCACGAATGGCCTTATGCTATATATAGCACCCAAGCCTTACTCTATATATATAGTTGAAATTAGAAGGAACTAACAACGTTTGGACTCTTCATCACCTATGGTATTCAACCTCGAAGATATTAATTAAAATGTAAATTCCATATAATCAATACAAAGATTAAATACAGCTAATGTATAAAAAAAATAAGAATGTGTTTTAGTTTGTTAGTATTTATTTATTTCAGCATTAATCTAAGAAATTTTCAATTCTAACTTTATTAAGTTATATCCTGAATTTTTTGTTCCATCCTATGATTTATCTTGGTTATGCCCTTAGTTGGAACACATATCCTTAAAGCCACGGTGAAGCGGTAGTTTTCAAGATACCTATCTTGTGCAGGACATTTAATTTGGTGCCAGAAAATGTAGAATTTAAGCCAAGTCCGATTGAATCTAAGTTTCAATTTCAAATATATATTGTTGAAATTAGAAGTAACTAACTAGGTTTGGACTCTTCATCATAGATGGTATTTAAGAGCTACGAAGGTATTAATTAAAATGCAACTTCCATATAATCCATACAAAGATTCAATGCAGTTTTATATGTAAAAATAAAAAAAATTTAAAAATAAGAATAAGAATATTTTTTAGTTTGTTAGTATTAATTTATTTCAACATAATCTAAGAAAAGTTTCAATTATAACTCCATACATAGTTAAGGCGATAACTATATACATAGCAAACTTGACAAGGATATCAACTTGCAAGAAGCAAAAGTATAAGGAATTCCAGTTTAATTTTTTAGGTATCACTTGTTGAGGGGTTTAATAATACTTCAATTTTTTAGGGACTTGCCTTCAATAATGGTCAAGTATCTAACAACTAAGTTGTTTTCATGAGAAGATAAGATTTTACAAGGATACACCACACACAGGAGCAGACTCAGGATTTTCATCAGAGGGCAAAAAAATATTGAATCGGTTTAAATAACTAATTGGGTTCAAATTCATTAACTAATTAAGTACTTAATAAAAATAATATTTTAATTTGTACTTTTCAATGCTCTTATTTGTAATTTCTGACATTTTAATCTATAATTCTAATTATTAATTATAATTGAAGAAATTTACTTTAATTTTAATCTTAAATTTAACCCGAACTATAAATTAAACATCCAGCAGAAGGTAATTTTTTTTTTCAGAGAGAGGCAGAGTCGATCGAAACGTCCCAACTTCTATTAAAATGCAAAATCCAAGAAAAATAGCTGCTCTCCGATACACTTGGGTCCGCCCCTGGCCACACATGTACTCCAATTCAACTCGTCAAATGGAATCTGGGGCTGTTCAACGAGCATCATATCAAATTATATACGGTGTCTGATTAAAACCATTTAATTGATTTAACATTCGTACAGATCAAAATTGTGCGAATTTTAAAGCAAATCAAACGACTCTGACAAAACAATAGACAGTATTTAACCTGATGTTCATTATTATACCGCCTCCAATTCCATCAGATAAAGGTAGCTAATGAAATGTTATCCTGTGAAGTCCAGCTGATTGCTAACACACATGCTCCTGCTTTACATCCAAGGAACACAATTGTCAACCAACAAAAGCCACAGCGGTGCCCCATTAACCAAGTCAAGAGCATTAAAGAATAATCACACTTCTTCACAGTTCATACAATCGCTTCCCTTGATACGTCACACCTCTTTTTAAGCACAGTATCGGTAAAGATAGGCCATTTACAGTACTCGGGTTTGACGCAAAAAACGGTGGCTGGGAACGGATTTAATTTCTCATAACGAGCAACTACCTTAACCAACTAGACACGCTTCTTTTTTGCGCTTTAAGTGCAACAATAATTATATATATTCAGTGGCGAAACTAGAAAAAATTTATAGAGATGACTAAAAATTAAAATTCACAATTGTGGAGAGTAGAATTTGAACTCAAGACCTCTCAACCACAAAATAGAGCTTTAACTACTAGACTACAAGTAAACATTTGTCTTATATTGAGGGTGACTGAACTATATAAAAACTTAAAAAAAAAAAATTCAATTAAATTCCTATATGTATAATTAAAATTTTGAAATCATAGGGATGGTTTAGTCACCTTTGGCTAAGCCTTAGATCCGCCCCTGTATATATTTCACCTATGGTTTTCTTCAAAACGGATCAAATTGGGTTGACTTTTGATCCGATGAGTCAAATGCGGATCGAGTCGGATCAAATTGGATATGATCCATTTGAATAAAATAATATTGATTCGAGACATGAAATTTATTTGAAGGTTAAGAAATAAATAACTTTTTCGATCATAATTGACCATGCGCAACTATTTGATAGCTCAAATAAAATTGTCGTATATAATTAAGGATTTTTAAAAATTTATCATATTTTGAAACTGCTTATGATATCAGACTATCGGATTTATGTCTGTTTTTGGGATAAAGATTTTTTTTTATAGTTGGTGGTGAAGTATCAACAAATATATTTAATAAAAAAGAGCGTCTAATCACAAGTATTTACAAGACTCACACAAGTTTTAATTAGAAAATCAAATTGAAATTTCTGCCGTTGCATAATGCAATACCAACCAGCGAAACTCCTCTGGTCGTATTATTTATTAAAAGATTTATTGGACAATTTTTTGCAGAAAAGATTATTCTATTTCTCTCTCTCCATAATGCTCATGCACTGGCAGTTCAAAACACTCCAAATTGATTTTTCTCTCGGAAAGAGGTTGCTCCGTTCTCTATCCCATACTTGAGGAATACTGTGATAAAGATTTAAAAGAGCAGTTTGAATTCGTGCAACATACATACCGTTTAATCATATTGCCATTTAATAAATGACCCCAAATGATCGAAAGGGGTTTGATAATTGATAATTGTTAAAGTTCATAACCCGTCTTTTGTATCAGACTATCGTGTTGGTGACCTTGTAAACAAGAAGAAAGAAAAGTTTGAACAAAATGATATTTTGTTACAGATTTTTTCAGCAATGAAAATTTATATTGAGTGAGTCTATGGTACATGACAAGACTGAACGTCGACATGTGGTGTCATACGTGTTGAGCAACACATATATACTGTACTGATACCGGCGTATCTTGACATGACACGTCTACTTCTGCATTATAAGTCGACCCCACGCATTATTTTAATAAGATATGCCTGACACGTGGAAAAAATCAGATTATAAACCCTACTTCGCTACGAACTTAGAGTAAGTCCCATGCCCATCGTACCTACTTTGGTTCGATGGATGTAATGACCATTCGATCCGAATCAAGATTCGTGCGACTTATATTAAACCGTGTATATCTGTTTCAATTTCCGTGCCCTCAAATCTGAATGCTAATCGTACAGTACTAGAGCTAGTTGAACCCAAAAGTAGGTCCCATGCCCATTGGACCTACTCCTATCTCCTTTGCTACACCTAGCAAATAGCAATGAATTCGCATCCTCTGAGATATCTCAAACTTTGCGTGACTTTTTGGAATATCTCAATCGTTCAAATACGTTCTGCACGAATCTCAAAGCTCAAATAATACTGGCCCCCTACGTTTCCCCGAATAGGAACCGGACACGTCGGTCACGCAAAAATTGAGATATCTCAGAGGATACGCACCCAATAGCAATGACGACTCTTTATTTGTGTAGGTGGTCCCATTATTATAATATTTTCTTTAAATATCTTTAATTGAGGACTCTTATCAAGGACACCACACGCTGTTCATCTCCATGTCCGACACAAGGAATATCAAATACCACCATTAATCTCTAAAAAATAATAACCACTACAAATCTACAATGATTAATGTAGTGTTATTACGGGAGATAAATGGTTGCCTCGCTGTTTCGTGCCTCACACAACAAATGCACTAGTTCGTTACGCCAAGAATATATCTGCCCCCAATTAATCATCTCTCTCTCTCACGTTGACATGTCTCTTCTCAAGGAAACTTCTGCTCCTCTCCTCGTCGCACAAATTCTTTGCGTAGAAACTAGAAAGGATATAAATATATACTATTATCTGTCATAGGTGATTTGTCAAACACTGATATTTTCTTGCTAGCTAGCATTGTGAAAACTGGCGTACATTTAACAAAGAGACTAGAATAGCTCTTTTCTATAATAATATTAATTTTCGATCTAAATGTATAAGAAAATTTTCTAAAACTATTTCTAAATTATTATAATTAGTAGAGGAGTAGAACTAGGGTGCTCCTAAGTTCACCAAACCTCTTGTGAACTTGACTCTAAAATATATCGAATCGACTTTAAACGATGAATCAAAACCGTTGAAACCCTTCTACCTAATGAGTGATACGTCTACATGTGAAAATTTTAAAGTTTTGAATTAATTTAATATAGAGTCAAGTAGTCAAAAATTTAAGGTTTATAAATTAATTTTAATGCATTCATTTTTTGGACTCCTTTGACCACTTGACTCTATATTAAATTAATTCGAACTTTAAAATTTTCACATGTAGACGCATCAATCATTAGGTTGAAGGATTTCAACGGTTTGGATTCATCAATTAGTCGATTCAATATATTTTAGAGTCAAGTTCACAAGAGGTTGGGTGAACTTAGGAGCACCCTAGTTCTACTCTTAGTAGAGATATTCATGCTGTCTCAATCTATAAGGCAAGCAGAAAACATTAGTTGCAACATATTGTATATCAAAAGAGAATTAATTACACTATTCCAAAATTTTGATTACTGGTGCGTTTGGGTGGGTGAAGAATAGCTACTATTCTGAATTAGCACTATTTCGAGCTACTAATCTACGTTTGGTTGTGTTTGGATTAGTGAATAACTACTATTCTTTGTTTGTCTTTTGTGAGATTGCTCACTATTCTACTAATCCTATAAAATGTTAGAATAACTACTATTCTCAAATTAAAATAGCTATTAATTTTGCACTATTTTTTATTCATCCGAACGCATTTAGAAGTAAAAGAATTTGGTCAAATGCTTAAAGAAGTCCGTTTGGATTTTTCCCAACTTTACTCGGCCCAAAAAGGCCCGGCCCAAAATAAGCTTTATGTGATTGAAAGAACAGATAAAATTTTCTCTAGTGGAGCACTGATTCTGAAGAGAAGAAGAGGGAAAGCCTTGCTCCTTGTTCTGTTCACACGCCAGCACAGAATAAGAGAGAGAGATAGAGGCTTGCCAGCTTAACTTGCAAATTCTGGCACAATCTCATCGGCAAGCTGCCTGGCCATCTTGGCTTCATCTCAGAACACTTGCGTATCTTTCCCTCGAAATGACAAAACACATAACTGTTTGTACTTTGTAGTCTTCGGACTGTGTGAGTAGCTTGGCGAATTGAGCATATACAGCTTGTCTGTAGTCCCCTAATATGAAGCAATCATAACGTGAACCCACAGTTTGTAAACATGTGGTGGGGTTTGATATATTCCTTCTTATTCCTCTTTTGCAGGATGCAAATATGGTTTTTGTCATGACTCATGAGCCGTTTGTTGAGCCTCCATAGGTGGATAGTTTTGTACATGGATGACATAACATGATCTCGTATGTTGTATTTGGTGCACATCAAGTGTTCGATGAAATATTTCAATGAGATTTTTATGCTAATCGGGGTTTTCAACAGTCTGTACCTTTACTAAAATACTTGGATGTTATTAACTAAACTCTAAGTTCTGTTGCTTACTAATGAGACCACCACCAAACACTTCAAGATCTCTCTAATTTTAGTGTTTGTTGGTTTTAGAAGTAGGTCGGTAATGGCTTGTTGGCTTACATCTCTTGATTATAAGTTTGTTCTTTTGTTGCACAATTAGTGTAGCGAACGCTGTAATAAGGTTTGTACAATAGACAAACATGTGATTCAAATTGTGGTTATGATGATGTTTTGATTTAGCTTGAATATATATGATAATCTACTAGAGTTTAGCTAGGTCATACTTTCCTACACTTTAGATATTTGATTGTTTGATGTTGTAGCTAATTGCCTGTTTTATATTTTTTGTAGAACCAGCAGTAATAACAATAACAGTGAGTCTATGGTACTATGCATATCACGATTTAGTCCGTAATACGGATTAATATTTTCGTTTTCAAAATTCTAACGGTTTATTCGAACCGTTCAAAATAATTTTCATATGAATATGTACTTGCAGATCAAATTTTTATAATTTTTAAATTTTTTTACAATTTTTTAGATAGATAGAAAATCATTGTTTTTGGATGGTCCATAATTTTCAGATCAAGTGATTTTCTTAAAAAATAGTAAAAAAATTCTAAAAAATATAAAATTCAGTCTGCAAGTAGATATTTATATGAGAATTATGTTGAACGATTCAGATCAACCATTAAAATTTTGAAAATGAAAATATTAACCCGTATGACGGATCAACCTGTGATATGCATAGTACCATAGACTCACTCTAACAATAATATGTAAAGGAACTGAACCCTAGAATAGGGCTGCTCATGAGCCAAGTTGAGGGTGATTTGGAATCAACTCATAAACACATGAGCCGAGTTGAGTCCGAGTCGATAATTTAGTTTCGAGTCAGAAACCCCGATTTAGAATTAACTCGTAAAAAACTCGAGTCGAAGTGAGTCGACTCATGACTCATAATATAGTACATAGTGAGACAATCTAATTTAATTATAACAAAAAAAATAGTAAATTGTTTATCAAAATAACACCCAATTAAAAGAAATAGTATATAGTTCACCAAATTACTGAATATTACAAAGTCTAATAAATTTATTAAATTACCAAACAGAATTACAAAAAAAAAGTCGAACAAAACAGTGCACAATTCTTTTCTCTAATTATCTTCCTCTTTCTTCTCTACTTCTCTTCATTTATTGCAGATTGCTCAAAATTTAACAAATTTAAATAATTTAATAGTATCAAGAAGATGCATACAGGAAATGAGATGATGGAGCAAGTTTTGCTAAATTTCTAATGTTTTAATAATTGAGTAGTTAATATTTTAATAATGTTTTGCAGCTCTAGTAGGAAATGTTATATGTAGGGAAACTAAGAATATATGAATTAGGGTTTGGCAAGTCCAACCGAGTCGATTCCGAACCAAGTTGGAGGTGATTTGGAATCGACTCATAAATTAACCGAGTCAGTTTTGACTCGAGTTAGTTCCGAACTGAGTTATTAGCGAGTTGAATCCGAATTGATTCCGAATCGAGTTTCGAATCGTGAGCTTTTTGTGCACCCCTACCCTAGAATCTGTAAAGAATTTAATACCCATAAATTCATCTTAATAGCTTCGTCTTTGTGCTAATGAAACCATTAGAAATAATTGAATACCCATAAATTTCATTTTAATAACTTTTGTCATTGCATTAGTGAAACCACTTTTACGAAACAAGGTTTGTGTCGTACTAAAATGTAACAAATAAAATCAAAGACGTACAATTTAAAATGTATACATATGAAATTTTTCAGATGATTCCATTTTACAATGTGGGTTTAATTAATTCATGTCCTCAGTGAAGCTGACATGTGAGTTCAGACGGGTTTATAAATTTAAATATTGATTTTTAATTTTGGTGTGGGTCCACGTGTCAGTGACTCAAGGGTAGAGAATTCAGTCCCGTTGGTACGTAGCAGCTACCAACTGGATCACTGAATTCTTAAAATAAATATTTTGTTGTAAATAGAAAAGGCAAAAACATTATTGTAAAGTTAAATAAAGAATAAAAAAAACCTATTGATTAGGTTGTATACTTGTACTTCACTCTTTACCAGCAATAGTTGCCAAAATATGGTTCAAACTTCCAAGTGTAAAAAAATTGACTTATTATATATATTAATGGTGTGTTTTTTAATAGCAAAAACTGGGTTAAATATATTTTACTTTACTTTTATTGGAGATTTAAATTAGTAGGACTTTGTCATGCGTTTTGCCGGAAAAACAAGATAATCTTCGCATTCATAAAATTAATTATCCTAAATTAATTATGGTAAATTTAACAGACAAAGATATTATTTCTGGAGCAAGAAAGTTTAAAGAAAGAAAATTTGCAAAACAAATAAGGGCCTGTTTGGCTACTAGTCCGCGTGTTACTGTTTACGTGGGAAAAAAAAATTCAGTTGAACTAAATTTTTTTCCCGCGTGAACAGTAACACACAGTTCAAATTGGGCCCATTCCTGTGTCCATTCCCATTTCCAGAGGGAGGCCGAACATGCCCTAAATGTATGGGAGTTCCATGCAAAAATTGCAAATCATTAAATTGTGGCAGCAGATTAAATGAATAGATGGCGTTCAATTCATTGCCTTCTTTTTTCATTTAAAAAAAAAAAATGTGGAGTCTATTTATTGGTACACAATCAGATTTATAGCTGAAATTAAATTGGGCTTGCTTCTATTCTCACAGGAATCTCTCTATCCCTCTCTCCTTTCTCACCTCACATTTACACTTAATTACACTCTGTTTCTCTCTCTACCTTTCAACCGTTACATATTCCCAAGTCATGGTTTTTGAGCACCTGGGAAGCTTTGTATCACACTCCACTCACTAATTTATTGTGCATCAAATGAACCAACCAGATGCAAAACTGATCCCTGAAGTATGTAATAAAATCTTAATTAAATTGATTTCAAGTAACTTGTACAGTGTGGCAACTTTAGCATTTCATTCACACTATTTCCGTTTGTCAACCTAAATTAAGTTACTTTGTTAATTATATTAATTAATTGATATTATTAAACAAACATATATTTATATACCGACATATTGTTGATCAGATATATTAACATATATTGATATAGTCAAAATTAACAAATGTCCCAATTATTTAATAACAATTAATATAATCAGCCCAAATTCCAATCATGTCCTATTCATCAGACAGTTCAATTTGTATTTCTTAATAAAAAAAAAATCAAATTGCATATATATAATTAATATTCAGTTTTCACAAACCAACTACATAATATACTTGACTTGTTCCCTAGCTTAATTTAAACAGTACTAGAAAATTAACCACTGTAAGGAGCATATTCTATTTTTATTTCTGTTAATTTTCCTGAAATAATGTACCTGTTCTAGAACTTCCAATTGAGCTGGGGGGGTGGATAACTTAGCTGTTAATAGATATGTAGAATTACAGTACAGTTCTACCACCACAACCAGTAAATAGTACAATCAAACCAAACTGACTGTGACCTCCTCAACAAATCTAAGTTAGAACACACTAACAATAGAAAAAAATACAACACATCTAACTATACTACTCTCTCTCTCTCTCTACACACACACATCACACACCCAACTCTATCTTCTATTCTTCTCCGCAGTTTCTATTTTGCTATATTTAAGTCGCTTTACAGTGCATAACTAAGGAAAATTAACCGATCCCCGCGCTTCTATTTCACAGTTAACAAAAATAGAGTAGAAAGAGAGAAATATAGAGACCAAAGAATAATAATAAAAAATTCATAACCTAAAATTAAGTTGCTGGTTCTCTCTGTGTGTCGCTTGACTCTCCTCATATAAACGTTCCCCCCTGCTCCTTTTCCTTCACTATCAGTTTAATAATTTTACACCTCTCCCACTTCCTTCTCTCTCTCTCTCTCTCTCTCTCGGTCTCTCTACCTTCCAACCTCACACTTCTCCTTGTCTTTAATTTTATCCCTTTCACAGGCATGAGTGCCCCAATTGAGAAGAGTCATGATGTTAAAAGGTTGACGAAGCGCAAGCGTTCACAGCGGCACTGCTACATCAACTCGATTTCTCAGACACTGCCGCCAGCGCCGGTCATCACCTCGTCACCCTCTTCATCTGTTGATTTCTCTGGTATCACCACCACAGAGGAGGAAGATATAGACCTTGCACAGAGTCTCCTCCTCCTTTCCAGAGCTGGAAATTTGAAAGACCAGGAGGCCGCCGTGCAATCCGACACCCCCACCTCCCCGACTCCACCCCTTAAGATCGAAAAGGTTGAAAAAACTGAAACAACCGATAACTCAATGACAAGCCATCGGTTGATAGAAGCCACGGCCCAGATGAACGGAAACGACTATTCATGCAAGACTTGCAACAAACGGTTCAACTCTTTTCAAGCCCTCGGAGGTCACCGTGCCAGCCACAAAAAACCAAAGCCCGGCTCAGATGAAACCAAGGTGCAATCTCCCACCGACACCGGTGCAACAAGCGGTATAATTCTAAAGCTAAATGATATTACTAACTACAATGATCATGACATTCAAGTCAATTCACCGATGGTGAAGCCTCCGGCTCCTACTATTAAAGTGCGGGTACACGAGTGCCAAATATGTCACGCCGTGTTCAATACGGGACAAGCGCTTGGCGGTCACATGAGGAGGCACAAGCCACTGAATGGTGGTGGAGATTCATCAAAGAATAAAAAAGAAAAAAATGGTCTTCAATTGGATCTCAATTTCCCTCCGTCCGATCAAGAAGAGACGGTAGTGCAAAAACCGCCGCCGCCAACAGTTTTCCCGTTTGAGGGAAACCCTCCGACGACTCAGCTTTTGCTGGGAAGCTCGGCATTAACCAATTGCCTATACTCATGATGAAGAAATCGATCTGAAATTGATGCTAATTAACATTTTTTTTTATTCATTTTATAGTTTTTAGAAAAAAAGAATTTGGTTTGCTTGTTGTGAATTATAGCATCAATATAAGTTAAAATTAATTGATTCTTTTATTGGAGTATCCAAGCATGCATGAACTGTTCTTGCTCTGTGTTAATTAGTTGTAGATAGAAGCGATCAAAATAGTGTCCGGTTTAGGTATTGTCTCTTCCTTTTTCTATCGGCCACTATTTTTGTTCTGATCTATTTTTAATTATTTTGCTATTTTTCTTGGTGTATGCTTCTTGTTGCGTTGATTAATAGTACAAAAATAGTTAAGTCATGGCGTGCATGAGAGAAATGGCAATTCCTCTGTTGCACTTCTTGTGGGTCGTTTTATGTAATGGGTCCCCATTTAACCCTTTTTTTAAATATGTAGGACCTAAAGTGCAGTAACTCGCCATGTATAGTGTGATAGAAAGTGAGAATAATGAAGTGAGAAGAGCTCTTTTTGGTTTTTGCTCCACCACCAAGTAAAAAGGTGGAGCCAAAGGATCAGGTTCTTTTCCTCATCATGAGTTTGTTTTGATTGCAAGAACTTCCCTCTCACATTTAATGCAAAAAAGGGAAAAACAAAAATGGAATAAAAAGAATTAATCCCTAGTAGAGTTTTCACTGCCCACACACTTGCTGGATGCTCTCTCTCTCTCTCTCTCTCTCACGTTTTAGATGTATCTAGCTGCATCTTTTCTCGTACCAAAAGTGCTATCTACATGTTTATCTTCTTCTTTCCTTTTGCCTAAAACATCAATGTCGCAGTTAGATACCAATAAATGCCATCAAAATCTCTTCCATTTGTTAGGAATCTGTTATCCATCAGATCTTGTTGTCTCAATATTAGCCATCGATCCATATATCCATCAATGTTTTTTCGTCTTGTATATATTTTAATAAGAAAGATTAAATATAGTGTAATATAATTTGGCAATTCAGATTAGGACATTTAATTAATTATGTATAACATTTTATTACACAAGTAGGTATGTGTACAGGGAAAGCCAGAAAAATACGTCTGATACTTTTCTTGGTAAACAACTGGCATGGATTGCTTGGAATTTGAGTAACAGCTGGGAAGAGTTTGCTTGGCAAGTTGAGTTTGGAGTAAGTGGAGTCACTCAACCTAACCCTAGCTAGTTTAACAGTTACATATGGAAGAAAGTATATATAAGTATGTTTATATATATGTTTGTGTGAAAAGGTGGAATTAATGACTTGATCAGACCCATATATGTATCAGTTAAGTGCACGGCTAGATTTTGAATTCATCAGTTCTTCTGTATTGCACTGAGATGAAGCAAATTATGTGCTGGAAAGTGCCAATTTATGTCACCTAAAGTAACTCAAATTTTGAGTTTAGATCTGACCGTCAGATTTGTTTTGGCACGAATATTAGAGGAGCTCCGTGCATTTCACCTCGAGCTAGTCCGGATCTAAACTCAAAATTTAAGTTACTTTAGAGGATCCGGACTCAGAAAGTGGCAGCATGCTAATTAGCTAGATTAAGATAACTCGTTTTTAAAAAAAAATATTAACCTTGATTCTTTATATAGAAATTTTTTAATTGTACATATGATCTAGTGAGCAGTAGAATAAGAGGTTGGCATGAAAAATATACATCCAAAAAATAAAGAGAAATATATATACGGGTGAATGAAAACTCTAATTTTAAGGTTTACTTAATTAAAATAGGATAAATGGTTTTGTAGTTAAATATAATTATTGTAGCCTATAAACTAATGATAAATCGCGCATACCCTATTTTTTTTTTGTATAGGAACTCTTGCTAAATAAAAATAAAATTTTGTTTTATGATGAGAGATATGGATCAGTACAAAATTATGCCACTATCCGCAACAATTCTATGGATATGTTGCCTAATTATAATTTATCGGACTATAATTAATTAATGTCTATGGATATATATATATATATATAGAGAGAGAGAGAGAGTCGGGCTACAGTACTTCGCGAAGTAAAACAAGTGTTTTACTTCTCGTTTATATCTTTAATTTCAAAGTTCAAAATGTCGATCCGAACAGCTCAAGTTGATCTCCATATTAAATTGTGCTTGGATACCAAATTTTAAATTTTTTGAAATTTTTTTACTATTTCTTTAGAATTTTTTTAAATTGCAGTTTTTGATGGTCCAGAATTATCTCAAAAACATTGATTTTCAAAAATTCTAAAAAAATAGTAATTTTTTTTCAAAAAATAGTAAATTTTTTTTCAAAAAATGTAAAATTTGGTATCCAAGCACAATTTAATATGGAGATCAACTTGAGTGATTCAGATCAATATTTTGAACTTTAAAATTGAAGATATAGACGTGAAGTAAAACACTCGTTTTACTTCGCGAAGTACTGTAGCCCAACTCTCTCTCTCTCTCTCTCTATATATATATAGAGAGAGAGAGATAGAGAGAGCGATTGACTTTACTTTCGGTAGCACTTTGGCCGAAGTGCAACCAAGTTGTTTTTTAATTTTCGAAATTCAAAAAGTCGATCCATACCGTTAGATGTGATTTTTATATTAAAATGTATTTGGAGACCAAATGTTACATTTTTTTTGGAATTTTTTTACTATTTATTAAGCCACTTTAAAAATCACCGATCCAATAGTAGCTTCTAATTTAACTGTTTGATTATGACATCATTAAATCAGCGATTTCCCAACAATTCTCTTACAAAACAGTCCGTCTAGTAGCTATCAAAATAAAAATCTACGTTGACCTCCAACCTTTACTATAAAAAAAAATCTATGGAAAAAATGAAGACAAAAATGTACACTACACTCCACTACAAAGAACAGAGCCAGAGCAAATCAGGTGCATTTGGTTCAATTTTGAGCTTTAATTGCGTGACATGACAATCAACACGGAGCTTAAAAAAAAGGGTTTGACATTTTCTGATTTTCACATGGGTAATGGGTTAAAGAGAATATCGAAACAGCCAATTTGCAAGTAATACCAAAACAGCAAAACTAAATCAAGAAACTGTGTAATTAATGGTTTTCAATTGATACTGTGGTTAAACTATGCATGGTTTTGTTTATTATTTAATTTGGATTAATTAGTGCGGTGCCTTTCCTTCTCTCTCTCCTCTCTTTTATTTCTCCTACCGTTACGCCTAGCATGGATGGTATAGCTGTACATTTTGGGTACGTTTGGATGCACTCAAGAATAGCTAGAATAGCTACTGTTTAGAATAGTAAATAAGAATAGCTACTGTTTAAGAACAGTGCTATTCAGAACAGTGAAAAAGTTGTTTGGATTGCATATTTGGAATAGAGTTTGGAGGGAATAGCTACTGTTTAATAATTTATATGTAAGATTAAATATAATACAATATAATATTAATTTAAATATTAAATGTAATATAATATTATTTTAAATATTAGATTAGTATTAAATAAAATATTATAATATTAGTTTAAATATTAAATATAATATAATATTAGTTTAAATATTAAATATAATATAATTTTAGATTAAATATAATATAATATTAGTTTAAATATTAAATGTAATATAATATTATTTTAAATATTAAATGTAATATAATATTATTTTAAATATTAAATGTAATATAATATTAGTTTAAATATTAATGTAATATAATATTAATTTAAAAATTAGATTAGTATTAAATAAAATATTAGATTAAATGTAATATAATATTATTTTAAATATTAGATTACTATTGAATAAAATATTAGTTTAAATATAATACAATGTAATATTAATTTAATTATTAAATGGAATATAATATTATTTTAAATATTAGATTAGTATTAAATAAAATATTAGATTAATGTAATATAATATTCGTTTAAATATTGAATGTAATATAATATTATTTTAAATATTAGATTAGTATTAATAAAATATTAGATTAAATATAATATAATATTAGCTTAAATATAATATAATATTAGTTTAAATATTAATGTAATATAATATTAATTTAAAAATTAGATTAGTATTAAATAAAATATTAGATTAAATATAATATAATATTAGATTAAATATAATATAATATTAGTTTAAATATTAAATGTAATATAATATTAGTTTAAATATTAATGTAATATAATATTAATTTAAAAATTAGATTAGTATTAAATAAAATATTAGATTAAATGTAATATAATATTATTTTAAATATTAGATTAGTATTGAATAAAATATTAGTTAAAATATAATACAATATAATATTAATTTAATTATTAAATGTAATATAATATTATTTTAAATATTAGATTAGTATTAAATAAAATATTAGATTAAATATTATATAATATAATATTAATTTAAATATTAAAATGTAACATAATATTATTTTAAATATTATATTAGTATTAAATAAAATATTAGATTAAATATAATACAATATAATATTAATTTAAATATTAAATGTAATATAATATTAGTTTAAATATTAGATTAGTATTAATATTGAAATGAACAAATGCTATTCCATGTTTTTGTAAGAATAGCGAATAGCAACGCTATTCTAAAAACAGTAGCTATTCCGAATAGCTCTAAAGTCGTTTGGATGCACCCTGTTCCGAATAGCAATGCTATTCCGGAAACAGTGGCTATTCTTGTGCATCCAAACATACCCTTTAGTGCCAGGGATGTATCATCATTCATGTATGCATAATGGGGGAACTATTCGTGAAGAATTATGTCGGTATACCCTCACAAATACTACTGTCGCTAATAGAAAAAACACATTTTTGTCGTTATACCCTCGCGGATAGTTACTATTTACCCTCACAGATACTCAGATGCTTTTATTTTTTAAATCATTTTTTTTCTTCGAACATATATATGCCTTGTGCAATATTTGGAAAAGTAATTAATTCAACTAGTCGTTGTTAACCATAAACTATGTGTTTGGATGAAACACGGAATTAATAAGAATAGCTACTAATCCGAGCTAACTTTTCAATTGGATCGAACATTGTTGAGTTAGTGGTAGAATAACCACTAATCCAAGAGAGTACTCCGTGTAAGTGTGGCCTGCTTAAACATGGAATAGCACTCCGGATAGTGTTATTCTTGAGTTAGCTAGTGCTATGGTAATATGCACATTACAGATCGATTCGTACTATGGATTTATATTTTTATTTTTAAAGTTCAAATAATCAATTCAAAATGCTAAACACGATCTTCATATGAAAATGTAACTAGCTAGAGACCAAAATTTATATTTAAAAAAAATCCATAAAAAAAATCACTACTTTTGAATGATTCATTTTTTTTTACATCCAAGTCTGAAAATTTATTGTTGGCACCAAACAATTCTACAAAATCATGTGTTCTCTCGCTGTATACATTGAGAAGTGCTAGTCACTCATTCTAGGAAATTAGTTAAGTGGACTGTTCACCTTTATTTAACATAAATCGCACGCAAATTATATTGCTCACATTATGACATTAATTAATTGCTTATTAAATTGAATTGTGAAATAGTTCACAAACCGACAGTTCTCTTGTAAGTTGTAACTGGTCCTCTGAAGCAACAATGGCCTACTTTATTACAGGTGATACCTACAAATTAATTAATTAATTAATTAGGCGTACGTATTTTATTTTTTCAAATGTTTCATCATATTTTCTTAATTCATTCTTTAATTTGTTATTGCAAATTAAACTACTAATTAATTATTTTTTATAACTGCAATTTGGTAGCTTTGCCGAAAGATTCAAATTAGGAACTGTTTGTGAACGATTAATCATAAAACAACAATATCCAACAGAGAATATAAATTTAAAATAAAATAAAACTTCTATATATTATTAAAAGTGGTTAATTAGTACTTAGCACTGATTATTTTAATGTCCCAATCATTAATTGAAACAATAACAACTGTAAAATAAATTTTTAATAATGAACAAGGTACAGTGAAATAAATTGTATTCAATTAAAAAAGAAGAAAAAAAAAACATAAATTACACTTAAAAAGGTGTTTATTTAAAATATATATGTTTAATGAGCATATTCATGCTCATATCAAAGTATCAGCAGAATGAAAAAAATATATAATTGGGGCGTAATTTGGAATTTTAAAAAAAAGTTAAACCTTTATTTTTCTCTAAAAAAACTAAATTAAATCGATCTACACCAATAGGAAAATTCTTGATCTCTAGTGCATAAAACTTAGAAACAATTATATGCTCTTTAATTATATACTTTTGAGTGTAATTTAAAAAAAATATTCCAAAGCAACAAATGAAAAGACAGGTATATATCCAAATGACTGCGGAAAATACTTTAGAAAAATATTATTATTTATTGATTAAGCATATTATTCGAAGAGATATCTCCTCAAATGTAAAGTCAAAATCTCTTAGGTTAATAGGTTACTGCCCCAAAAGTTTAGAATTTAGGTGAAAAGGACCCAAAAGGAGAATTCAGATGTAAACTCATTTTCATATTCGGTTGTATTTAATTGGCCACTTGCATCAATTGGAACCGTTGGTGATATATGTACACAAACAACCTTTTTGTGCTTATATAATAGATACTCACACAAGCCACTATAATACCTGATAGGATCATGTACTAAAGGTCTTATAAATAC